>OY744481.1:0-192500 GCA_963556165.1 Tipula helvola | reverse complement strand
TTCTCTATAAAATGGCCGATTTGGATTTTTGAAAGAAAAATCGAGCAAGTTCGTTTACAGTTTCAAACAGCAGCAAATTTTTTTTTTTTTTAGACATCTTTTGTTTTACTCAAAAAAGTCATAAAAAAACAAAATGAAATAAAACGGTTTCCTGTATCGAAAAGAAAACAAAATTTCCTTCAACTAGAAATAAAAATTTTTTTTTGAAAGGTGTTATTTCACCAAGATACAAGCGTTCAAGTCTGGGTATTTTTTCGAAGAAAATTTCTGTTCCGTTATTTAATTGGCGCAGTGTATTATAGACATCCCTTCTCATTTATTTTCAAATCTCTTTCTATCTATGTTCATTCTGTTGGAGATAAACCATCTTGCTGCAAAAATTGCAGAAGAAAAAATTCGTCATTTTTAAGTAATATGATTGGTTTAAAAAAATAACTGAACGACGGCAACCATAAAAGCGCCTTAACTACATAAAATATTTACAAGCATCAAACCACAAAAACGCAAAACCAATACAAATATTTTTTTTCTTCTTTAGTCCACGCAACAAAAACAACGAGTGCGAACAACACATGAATACAGTGCCGCAGTGTAGTAACGAAAAAAAAACGCAATTATCCAAGAAATTATTTGGGAATACAGTTTCGGAATTTTATGCGGAAAAGTTCTGCAACAACACTGTTTCAGCACACAAAACAATAAAATAACATTATATATAGAATTTAAATGCGCCTACACATATGGTGCCATGAATAGCAACAAAAATTCAAAGCAATTAATATTCAATCAACTGCAGCAGTAAATTGAAATCATACATATACGAGCGCAGCATAAATAGCGCGCCTTCACATACAAACATAAATAAATCAACGGAAAACCAGTAAACAACGGGAATTGTAAAATATATACGGCAGCAGATATCCAATAACTAACGGAAACAAGGACAAACATCAGCAGCAACAATAACAACAACACACAGGTTAACGCAGTTTGATGTTCATATCAAGATTTCAAAATGCGTCTTTGGCACACCCACTCTTGATTTCCTAAGCCACAAGATCACCCCTAATGGTATTCTGCCGTCCGAAGAACGAATTAAAGCAATTAGGGACATACAGCGATTTGTCGGTATGGTAAACTACTACCACCGATTTATACCAAAGCTCGCTGAACACTCGCACCAATTCATTCTCACTTGGCAGCATTACTCAAAAAGCCCAAGACAGCCAAGAACTTCTCTTGGCCCGTCGAATGTCAACAAGCATTCTCGTCGCTAAAAGCTGAATTGGTCCAGATAACACTTCTGGCACACCCGCTGAGTGTCGGTGCAGTACTGCAACAATTCAACAACGAGTGTTGGGAGCCACTGGGATTCTTTTCCAAGAAACTCTCGGATGCCGAAAAGAAATATTCCGCATTCGATCGGGAATTACTCGGCATATATCTATCAGTCAAACACTTTAGATATTTTGTCGAGGGTCGGGACTTCACCATTTACACCGACCACAAGGCAAACTCGCCACTTGGCTTACATCACTCAGTTTACAACGGACATCCAACATGTACACGGACATGACAATGTTGTCGCAGATACACTATCCCGCACTACCGACAACGAAACGGCCGCCGTCGATACACACATCGACTTAAACCAAATAGCAAACACACAAAAAGTCGACCTAGAACTTCAGAATTTATTTTCTGGTTCCGAATGTCACTCTAGTTCATCAATGAAACTAGAACTTTTTAAATTACCTGGCCTCGAAATTATCTGCGAAACATCTACTGACTGGGAACAACCGCCCATTTATTGTAGCACCACTACGTCGAACCATCTTCGACACACTGCATAACATTTCGCATCCTGGAGTCCGTGCAACGCGTAAATTGATTACTGCTCGCTACTTTTGGCCTAACATAAACAAAGACGTAACCCAGTGGACTCAGTCTTGTTTATTCTGCCAACGTACCAAAGTTCAACGCCACACCAAATCACCTCATGAACAATTTGACATTCCACCTGGTCGATTCGAGCATATCCATATAGATATTGCAGGTCCACTTCCTCCGTCTAATGGATATTCATATCCACTCACCTGTGTCGATCGCTTCACTCGCTGGCCCAAAGCATACCTCCTGCATTTTCCATAAATATTTTAAGTTGTGCCAAAGATCTAAATATGTCCACAGCGATGCTCCGTCCTGACTGAAGCCCTGACTAAAAAATTATATCGGCCAATTCTCACGTTGCTCACATGATATTGTGATCTGAACAAATAGCACAAATTTTCAATAAATAAGTTTTGAACAATGTGGATGCTCTCTGAACGGAGTAATTTAAAATCTTAAGGATTTTCAGTAATGTACTAGAGATGTATAACTGGGTCTAATTGTTAAAGGTCCAAAATGAAAAATGGCGAATGCTACTTTGATTGCTATTCAACAAGTGTCAGTTCTAACTAATCTAACATTGGGCCCGATTCAATGTAAATCTTATATTTATCTTTTCTTCTATTCTGCTATTATTTCTACGAGAACTAGATGCGACTTTCAAACAATCTAAAAATTTTTGTGAATTTTTTTGAAAATTATATCGAGTTTTCCTTGAAATACTAGAAGAATAGAAGAAAAGAAAAATAGAAGATTTGCATTGAATCGGCCCCATTATTTGTGAGTCTGGGTTTTGGCTGCGTGAGAGTAGAAGATTTATATTGTCGTGGCCAATTGTGATTGGGGAAGGGGTCTCCAAATTTAAGATAAATGGTTGGTTTGGTGATCTTTAACGAACGCTTTGTGGATAAAGTATCGTCCGAGGAGTCGGATAGACCCAATTTTTTACATTGCGTAATAATGTAAATACATTATTATTCTGTGGTGGCCGTGGCTTATATTACACTTAATTTATTTAATTTTATTTTATATTTTATTTAATGAGTTTTTAATTTCTTTATTGTGATATTTTTTATGTATTTTATTTCAAAAATACTAGTTTCGAGCTTCGCTCTTTGTCAATTTTTTGCAAACTCAAAATAGTATACAAAAAATTGGCAAAGAGCGAAGCTTGAAACTAGTATTTTTGAAATAAAATACAATAAATAAAAAATTAATACAAAAGAAATTAAAAACTATTTTAATCATTAAATAAAATAATTAATTAAATTAAATAAACCAAATTTTTAAATAAGTTTTCCCAAAATTATAGTTTTTGGTCCCTACCCTATTCTCACAATTTATCATTGCGTTATTATGTGAAAATCTTTGAACTATCGTTTCAGCCAAGGTCGTAATTACCTCTCAAACTTTAATTTTCATTTTTCTCAAAAGAGTGATTTTATCGTTTAGCGTTCTCTAGTCCTGAGACGACGATTTATAAATATGAATAATGATTTATGGAACAGGCAAATCTAAAATCTTTAATCTAAAAATGTTGAATATCTAATTTAATGTGTAGACCACCTAAATTTTTATATTTGTTGAGGTTTTTGTATCTAGCGAAATGAAAAATGGCGAATGCTACTTTGATTGCTGTTCAACAAGTGTCAGTTCTAAATAATCTAACATTATTTGTGAGACTTCAGCCCGCTGGAGGCAAAAACGAAAAAAATAATGCGCTTAAGATGTAAAATAACATTTTAACAGCTACGTTTATTGCTGAATCCTGTTAGAAAAACCTTCGAGCGCCGTGATTGACTTAAGTTTGCAAATTTTCTTTCTATTAAATAAAATGAATTTATTAATAATTTGTTTGGAAAGATATTTTTTCTTAATGGTTATTAAATTATTTGTTAAACTAATTTTCAATGTTCAAGAAACATCGCAGTTCTCACAATCAAATCATTTCAGTAAAGTTAATTACGTATAAAGTGAATTTCGGTAAATAATTTTTTTTTTTGTAAACGAAGGACAAGCAAATCAACTATAATATAATAAATCATCAGTTTTTTCACCATTAGTAATCAGTTTATTTATAAAATTGTTGAAGTACTATTAACCTCATTTTACCTACATGTTTATTAAAGTTGTTTTTTGATTTTGTTCTTCAAATATTAAAAGGGGTTTATTGGAAAACAGTAACAAAAACATGATATGAAAAGTTAAACACCAGGAATATATGTCTATCCTTTAGTTAGGTCCTCCTATTTCCATTCCAATATTTTTCGTCAGCTACTTGTACTGTCTGATATGTTTACAACAACTCAGTACAGAATAAAATTCAAGGAAAAATAAAATATATAAAAACTAAAACGTGATTTTGATGAAATTTTAAAAATTAGCACACAAAAGGAAATACATTTTATCTTATAAATAAGATGAAGATAAAAGAATGACATCTTTACTATACTTTATACATTTTTATTAAATATTTTTTGAGGGTTTAAAGTGAGTTTTTTACAACTTTTAGGTTTTTTTTGTATTTTACATTCTCCTATTTTTAAATTTCATTAAAAAACAAAAGTTATCTTTAAGAGGATCGATTGACATAGCAAATACCAAAACCAATATTGATTCAAAAAGATATATCAAAAAACCTCATGACTGCCACCAACACCATTAAATTCAAAAATCACTACGGCTATATTTAACTAGCATTCATTTTCGTTTTTATAAATAAAGATCCATACTCAAAAAATTCACAATATTTAGCAGCAAAGATGGGAGAGACATTATAGAAAATAATAAATCAATTATGTGTCTGCAACTCATTTCTTATTGTCTTCGTCTTAATATTTCATCAAAGTTAACAAAAAGCACACAAAATGAATACGTAAAGATAAAAACATGGTCGTCCAATTATAAAAGCATCACAAACGCAATTTAAATAAATCTTTTTCATTTTCTTTGACTTGTGTTTTCCGAATACAGAAAAAAACAACAAAATATGTTTCTTATAAAATTTGTTTTTGTTTATTTGTGTCATCTTGATGATGAAATATCCATTGACGTTGTTTGCGCTGTTTATGAATTTTTTCTTGGTAGTCTTGTTGTAAAGTTTTTCTCTAAACTAGGAACAATACAAGACAAAATTAAGAAAAGAATTTATTCTAGTTTTTTTTTTTGCTAGATATTATTCCAAATTTGCTTTTGTTAGTAGAAAGTTATTTTCGTTTAGATCATTGAATTTATGTAGAAGTAGAAAGCTTACCAAGAAAAAGGCTTTCCCAATTTTAGAATTGTCCTAATTAAAAAAAAAACGAAATTATGCTACATACTTTATATTATTGCATTTCTTGTCTGTGTTGGTTGCTTAAATAAATCTACTGCCACGTTAATTTACGAATTTTGACTTATTATATCTGGAATTTGGTTTTCTTTTAATTGACTATTAGTTGATTTGTTTTTTGGTTGTGCCTCTATTGTATCTTATGAATTTTATAAAACAAATCCAATAAATAAGGGCTTTACTCAAAAAGGAGAAAAATAATTTGAAGCACTCATTTGTGTTATTGTGTGAAACCAAGAACACGGTTTTTTTTTCTTTAATACACTTTCCATTTTCTTCATTCTTTCTGTAAGCAAATCATTTGGAGGAACAGCATTTTAAATTAAGTTAAAATGTTTCAAAATTTTTATTATTTAGAAAACTATTTTTCAATTATCGGTTTTCAGAATTGGCCCATTTTATTTTATTTTATGGAAACAATTATTTATTTTTATTTTCTTGTTCCAATATTTAAACTAATAAAACAATTTTTTGTATTAATGTTGGGGCCTTTATTTAACTTTACTATTACATATTTGCTTTTGGTTTCGAATCTGAATTCATTTTCAAAAGAGCAATGAAAAATGTAAAAAAAAACATTAATTTTTTGTTGTATTTGGAGCGTACTTTATTCAAATTGTTTGTTAGCAGCCGCATTTTTTGACGAAGGACTACGTCTTTGTTTTCATTATAAGGGGGGGGGGGGGGGCGGGTAAACCAAAATTTCAATGTGATGACGCGCGTCAATTGACGTATTTACGAAATTTATTTGGTTAAAGCAATATCTCTTGATAAATATAAATGCAATGGTTTAAAAGCTTTAAAAATTAAATAAGAATTTATGGGTTGAAAAAAAATTAAAACAACAAATTATTAATATGTGATTTTAATTTCAATTTTAATTAAATAGTGATGAACTTGATCAAACATGCCGCACGCCATATAGATTTAAAACTATAAAATAACAATAAAAAACGTCAAACAATTATTATTCTCATTATTTAAAATACTAGAAGGAAAAGCCCGTAATACGGGCGTAAATATTACTTCTTTTAATTTCCCATAAGAACTAATGCAAATTTGGTCATTTTGACTTAAATATTTATGAACTAAAATTCACAAGAATGGAATATACACTGCGCCAATTAAAAAACGAAACAGAAATTTTCTTCGAAAAAATACCCAGATTTGAACGCTTGTATCTTGGTCAAAAAACACCTTTCAGAAAAAAAAAAAATTTCTACACTCCCGAGCAACTGAATCGACTAAAACCTTAAACGCTCATATAAGGGCGACATTATTTTTTTGAAAGCCTGATATTTTTGCTTTAAAATGACACTATTTTTATGAAAATTGGTTTAGTACTTTTTTTGTAATGAATTTTGAATGAAAACGCAACCAAAATTGATGATTAAGCAAAAAATATTAGGGGTGTTTTGTTTACAAAGAAAGACATTATTTTTATAAATATTTTAAATATGCTAAATATTTTAAATTTTTAAATTTTATAAAATATTTTTAGCAATAGAAAATATACCTCTGTCCGCTACGACGTCTTCTCAACCAAACCAAACGATTTGAATTATGGCAGGCCATTACACTGACGAATGCTAAATTTTTTCTGTGATAATATTCCATCGGCCTTCTCCATTTTTAGTTTTGAAGCTAAAAAATGTCACAAAGGTATAATTGCCACTTTAATTTACTTTCATCTTGGATTATAATAATTAAATTTCTAAAGAAAGACGAACTGTTTGTTAGGCGCCCCCCATGTGCGACCAACACGTTTTAATCAGGAAAGCAGTCAGTGGAAAGTGGGAGGATCTTTGCCACCATGTTTATCGCGAGGCACAACAAAAACTAAACGTGTTGCAGCCTAGCATCAAAAAAATTTAACATTACATGAGACAACTGGACCAACACTCCAACAACAATTAGAACGTAATTAACACACCAACAACAATTAGAAAGTAATTAACTCATAATTTAGTTTTTAAAATAATTGTATTAGAACATTATGAAATTCAAAAATGAAAGAAATATGTTTTTAAACAATTAGGTATACAAAATCCGACAATTTTTGTTTAAAGCTAAGTATTACTAAAGAAAATAAATATAAAGTGTGCGTGATACAAGAGCCTTCTAGAGTATAGAGTCATAATCAATATGACGTATTTTTTCGAAGCTTTTTTAGTGGTATACCATTTCACTAAATTCCATAGGAATCCATAGTAAAAATGGTGTGTTTTAGCTTCAAGTTTTTCAATGAAAAAAGCAAAAATGTTACAAAATTTTTATACAAAAGTGTTCTACATATATTTAGCAGCAATATACAAGAAGGGTATATTGGTATTAAGTAAATATTAATTGCAGAAATATTAAAACTAAATTATTTCTAAAATATATTTTTCGAACTTTCATTTTGAAAAATATATCAAAGTTGGCTTTGACGAATTAAAATAATACTTGCTAAATTTATCTTTAGTTTTACTAGTGTACGTTAGATGTCTCAGATTTATACAGAAAAATACGAAAAAGATTGTTTAATCACAAAACTATGACACGTTCTTAAATATTTTGTGAAATTGTTTTGCTTTTCCTACAACTTTTGAACTCAAATTTCCCCAATTGGCAATTTTTGGTACGATTTTTCAAAATGTTTACTGCCCACTGCCATCTATGTATATTGACTTAATGCACACGATTTGTAGTAAGCTTTTCTTTTAATTTGACCAGAACGCTGTTGTTATGAACTTTTTTTTATATTTTGGTTTAAATAAATCAAATATTACAAGAAATTAATTAATGAAAATATTCCAGAAATCATAATTAAGAATTTGCAACGTTTTCATTTACAAATTTGTCTTAGGAAAAAAAGTGATTTCCCATATGTTTTATGTGTTTTACTATGGAAATTTTGGTTTTCTCGTTATTTCTAATTCCCTTATAAAAGCTTCGTTTTTTAGATTATGGCTTGTATAATCAAGGTTGCTTTGGTGATACGCAAAACACTACAAACAATAGATAGTATTTATATATAAAACTCACTCGTAAAGTATCTTAGGATACCAGAGCCTTCTAGAGTATAGAGCCATAATCATTATGACGTATTTTTTAGAAGCTTTTTTAGTGGTATAACTTTTCACTGATTTCCATAGGAATCCATAGTATAAACGGTGTTTTTTAGCTTCAAGTTTTTCAATGAAAACAGCAAAAATGTTACAAAATGTTTATACAAAAGTGTTTTACATATCTTTAGCAGCAATATACAAGAAGGGTATATTGGTATTAAGTAAATATTAATTGCAGAAATTTTAAAATTAAATTACTCCTAAAATATATTTTTCAAACTTTCATTTTGAAAAATACATCAAAGTTAGCTCTGACAAATTAAAATAATACTTGCTAAATTTATCTTTAGTTTTACTAGTGTACGTTAGATGTCTATAATTGTTGGCAGAGAAATGCGAAAAAAAATTATTTAATCACACAATTATGACACGTTCTTAATATTTTCTGAATTTGTTTTGCTTTTCCTACAATTTTTGAACTCAAATTTCCCCAGGTCGCAATTTTTGCTACGATTTTTCAAAATGTTTACTGCCCACTGCCATCTATGTATATTAACTTAATGCACACGATTTATAGTAAGCTTTTCTTTTTAATTTGACCAGAAAGCTGTTGTTATGAACTTTTTTTATATTTTGGTTTAAATAAATCAATTATTACAAGAAAATGAAAACGATTTACTTAAACGAGATTTATATATGTTGAAATTCAAACATTTATGAAAATATTCCAGAAATCATAATTATGAATTTGCAACGTTTTCATTTACAAATTTGTCTTAGGAAAAAAAGTGATTTCCCATATGTTTTATGTGTTTTACTATGGAAATTTTGGTTTTTTCCTCGTTTCTAATTCCCTTATAAAAGCTTCGTGTTTTAGATTATGACTTGTATAATCAAGGTTGCTTTGAGGATACCCGTGGCTCTTTGTGGCGGATTGTTGAAAAATAAAAATTGTTTGCTACTACAAAACCAACACAAATGTCTTATACAAGCCATATTATTGTCATACAAACACAAAATAAAACCTACTATTTCTGTAAGTATTAGCATCATAATACAGTATAATCTTTACATACTTCGATTTCAAATTGTAGTTTGTATCAAAAACAGTATAAAATATCAAATAAGGCCGGTATTCACGTTCAATTAAATTGCGCAATATAATTGTGTGACGTCATTATATTGCACAATATAATCAATTTTTATTCAACATTTTTGGATTTTATTGTGCAATTGTGGGCGTAACACAATTATATTGCGCAATTTAATTGAACATGAATACCGGCCTATACACTTACAGAAATAGTAGGTTTTGGATTTAAAAATATGCGTGCGTCAAGGAAATAATATGGCTTGTATAAGACATTTGTGTTGGTTTTGGCTACTACCATACTCGCTTACTCACACTACCAATTTAACGTTACACTATATGTAATTGATTTGAGTGCAATTTGAATTTTTTTGTACCAATTAATTACAAACTTTCTTTACTAATTAATTTAATAACCTACTGGAAACTCCAAAAAAAATGTTAACCAGACAAAAAAATTACTATACAAATTTATGTAACGTACGTACATATATAAACAATTTATTTATGTATAGGACGTAATATATCCTAAACTATTAAGACCACTACACAACAGATCCACTAAAAAAAACACTAAATGTTTTTATAGAACACCAGAATTCCACGCTAATCTAAATAAAACATTACATCACGCGGGTTTTTATGAATTTTCTGGAATCTGTTTTATTTTGGTGTGTACTATTTTGCCTCCATCCAAAAAAAAAAAAAAGACCCCGTTGAATCGCCAAGCTGTGGTATTTTACACTTTGTATATAAAGGGGCACCAAGTAGATCAACGAAAATACGTTGCTATGGTCTACTACGTATAACTGCCCCATCGGTGGTTTTGATAGATTGTTCATCGGCTTTGTTATTTTAAAAATTTCGCAATTTCATATAAATTGATTCACTCGTTTCGCCATCCCCGGCTTCCACTGAGACCTTTGTTTATGTATGCCATGCTACAATATGTGTTGATAAGACAAATGTTTAACAGACAATCAAACAGAAAAATTACTATTGAACTGGTGAAGCGTAATTGTCACTAAAAATCTCCAGTTAACTAAACATAATACATAGAAAAAACAAATTTTATTAGTACAAACGCCTTTAAAGCTATTTGAAAATTTCGATAAATTGTATATACATAGTATACATTATATGAAAATGATAATAATCGCAATAGGATGTTTAATTTTTTGTGTATTGCTGGGATGTACAATATTATTTTCTGTTGCTCGGTTGTTGTTGTTGTTGTGGATATGAAAATGATTTATTATGTTTTGTTGATTCGTTTTTGTGGGAAAAGAACAATATCAACAGTAATAATAATAATAATCTGTAGAAATGGGATGAAGAACGAATTTTGCTTCTGAATTTTGTACGCTTCACTGTTTTTTTCTTATTTTTCGTGTATTTTCCTCATGTGATATTCATGAATTTCGATTTCTTTTATTTGTAAAGCAATTACCTTAAACACGAAAAGTATTAAGAATTTTTTCTTACCTTTTATTATATTATATATGTCTTGTCTTCTTATACACGAATATTGAATATGTGGCATATATACACATAACATGTTCGTTTTACTTTTTATTATTTTGTGTTTAATCAAAGACATAAATGTAACAAAAAGTTGTGCAATGAATTTCAGGATTTTTTTGCGTACAGCTTTTGTTTTGTGTGGAAGAACATGATGAAAAATTATCTGGTATAATATTGTATTGTTGTAATGTTATATCATGAGTCAACTGTAATGAGATGATTTATTTATAAACGAAATTTTCTTGTTTAGTATTTATTTATAAATGTAAAACCACAAATCAATATATACAGATGATTCATATTGAACAAAAAAATGAAACCTGATGGGGTGCTGCAACAGAATAGAAACAAACCTTTCAAAAATATAAATATTTTAGAAACAAACCAATTTAAAATCAGAAATACGCGCCTACTTGGATAAATAGCATTAATACATTGTTGAATGTATACATACATATAAAGAATGTGTGTACAGTTTGTTCTTTCTCTCTCAGCAAGTGTAATTTAAAAAAATTATAAAACTTAGTAAGCAGAAAAAGCGAAGCAATTCAATTTTGGCTAAAAAATAGTACAAATGTACATACAACAATGTAATAATGCTATTTATCCAAGTAGGCGCGTATTTCTGATTTTAAATTGGTTTGTTTCTAAAATATTTATATTTTTGAAAGGTTTGTTTCTATTCTGTTGCAGCACCCCATCAAGTTTCATTTTTTTGTTCAATATGAATGATCTGTATATATTGATTTGTGGTAAAACTCTTTAAAAAAATACTTCCAATTATTAGAATTCGTTCATTTTAATATAAGAAGCGATACTTACTTTAAGTTGGATTTCATTCTAAGTTAAGATAATTACGTTTAATTTCAATCTCTTTTGAGAACTCGAATTCACTGTGGTTGTATTTTGAACTCTTAACGTAAATTCAACACTGCTTTACGATACATTTAATCTAAAATCAAAAATATCATTTCAATAGACGTCCAACCACAAGAAAAACTACAAGAAAGCATACAAAATATCAGTTTTTTCGTTTTATGTTGAATTCTTACTGTACTATATTACCTATGTATATACACTAACTAACAAATACAAAACACAGCATCTTAATAAAATTGCTTACAAAATGTATACAGCATAATTCGTTATAACATTGTTACAACTTTATTTTTATTTCACCGTAATAAAAACAACAAAAACTATGTTATGAAGTTGTACATACACACCCCATTTATAGAGAAATAGAAATTATGTTGCATAAAATATAAGAAAAAATCTTATTACCACTATATGTAACATGGCAGAATAACTATATGTAGAAAAATGGTCGTAAAATACATAATTTGAAGTCAATTGTACTATAGGTTTGACTTTACATTATAAAAATTTATTATCTTTTAATAATTGTGCTAGTAAAATTACGAATAAGATTTATTTTTACAGAATTAGGTGGTTAACGTAGCATAAATTTTGCTTAAAATCCATTAAACATTTCGGTTGATTAATATCCAGGTTTTCATTGATAAAATATTGATTACAACTATCTATATGTTTGCTACAAAATAATAACTTTTATTTCTTCTGCTATGCACTTGGTTATTGTTATTTATTATTCATTCATTTAATTTCTTAAGAGTACATAAAATAAGAAGTTTTGTTAAAACAAAAAAGAGAGCTTTCTTAAAACACTTACTCAAAACAAAGTTTCGTTGTTACTGTAAATTTTCAAAGAAAAGAAATTGTATTTCCGTTCTGTTCATTTGTTTCAGTTTTTTTTTACTCTCAAAGGAACAACAACAAATTGTTATTTTACTTTATTATCAGAATGAAAATGGCAGTAGAAAATGCTTAAAAGTTGAAATTTTCTCTATGTTCAAAGGAAAGTATATGATCAAAGGAAATAAAAATTGAAAAACATTTAAGTGGCGAAAGTACATGAAAAACCAGAATTTAGGATTTAAATGTATATTCATTTATTACTTATATTATAATTATATATGTATTACAATTAGATTCCAATTACTCTTTAAATTAACCCTCTCAAACGCCTTGTACAATATATTGTACATCAACTTTCATCGCTTCGACCAACCGTAATTTTTGATTTTTGTCTCATTTCTTTTGTGCGATCGTTCTCTTATGTATTGATGTTCACACTACAGTTTTATGAGCAATGCCATATCATAGCAGCGCATAATTGTGCTACGTATTTTATTTTTGGAAGAAAGTCAATTTTAAATGGCGTTTGAAAGGGTTAACAATAATTATTTATTCCTATTTATGTATTACATATTAAATGTTTAACCCATAATGAATCACAAATGATATAATGGGAAAACTTACTTAACAAAAACATTTTCGGAAAATCGAATTTAACAAATTTAAAAAACGAATCAGTGAAACATCAGCAATGCGAGTTCCAGCACAACAACGCGGGTAATTTTAAATGGTGTCCCAAAACTCAAAAATCCGCCATCTTGGATATTTTTATAGTTAAAAAAAATTGATTTGTACACTATTAGTCGCTAAAAAATCGATGTGTATACTATTAATCGGTAGATGGTAAAACCAAGCTTTTAGAAGTAATATGTGGATGGGGCTTTTTTATTAAACGGTAGTAGTGTTAATTAGAGCCTACTGTATAAACTGAAATGTAACTGTCTTCCACTATCGACTGTATTTGTTACTAAGCTTAAAATAAGGTACATACATTTTTTCTTTTATGTGAAAACGATTGTTTGGGGTAACGATTATTTTCATTTACAATTTTAGTCTATTATAGCAGAACCATCTTGATGTGAATAGAGCCGGCATGTGAAAAATGAACTTAAAATAAAGGATATAGAAACACTAAAAATTCATTTATTTTCATAGTGTTTATATGAAAAAACGCGATTTCGATTGACGATAAAATATGAATTAAAAGTTAAACCCAGTTAAATAATTTTTTAAGAAATCGCTAACAAACAACTCAATGTCTTACTCGTTTAAAACACAGATTCTCAAATTTCCCTATTTTCCAGCAATAATCAAAAGAAAATAAGGGAAATTAAATTAAAAAACATTCTACAACAACAACAATGTGTATTAAAAAGAGAAAATTCAGTTTAATGACGACATCATATCTCCACATCTAAACCCAATGGTAAGAAAAAAGACAACACGTCTCCGCTCAACAATCAAAATTTATAAAAAATCAAAAAGAGCCAAACAGAATAAATTAAATCAATACAATGAGTGCGAAAAAAACAAAACATCAAAACAATCTAGCATGCTTTGCAAATTCAAAGTAACTATAGAAACATATTCGAATTCAAATTGGAATGGAGGCAATGAAAGAGATGATTATTGTTTGTTTATAAATTCCGAGTTATATTGATGACGAATGTATTACAAAAACAACAATATTTAAAATTTCAAAAGTACCTTATTTTTCATGGCGATTTTCACTAAGAAATAAACATTTTCAAGACTTGATTTTTCAATCAAATAATATTACATGTTTCATGAACATTTTCATATAAAAACAAAACAAAAGCTCACATTTCTAATAAACTAAAACTGTAAATGAAAATAAGCGTTTTCCCATATAGTTTCATTGTAAAGGAAAAATTGTTTGTACCTTATTTTAAGCTTAGTAAAAAATACAGTCGATACTGGAGGCTCTTATTTATACAGTAGGCTCTGATTATAGTTATGAGCGTTTCATTTATTTTTATACGAACGAAAATGTTCAAAAACATATAATTTTATTTGATTAAAAAATGAAGGCATGAAAATGTTTCTTCCTTAAGGTCGCTGCACGAGTATGGATGTATACAGAGCCTTCTAGAGTATAGAACCATAATCATTATGACGTATTTCTTAGAAGCTTTTTTAGTGGTATAATTTTTTACTGATTTCCATAGGAATCCATAGAAAAATGGTGTGTTTTAGCTTCAAGTTTTTCAATGAAAAAAGCAAAAATGTAACAAAATGTTTATACAAAAGTGTTCTACATATCTTTAGCAGCAATATACAATAAGGGTATATTGGTATTAAGTAAATATTAATTGCAATAATTCTAAAATTAAATTATTTCTGAAATATATTTTTCGAACTTTCATTTTGAAAAATACATCAAAGTTGGCTCTGACGAATTAAAATAATACTTGCTAAATTTATCTTTAGTTTTACTAATGTACGTTAGATGTCTAAGATGTATACAGAAAAATACGAAAAAAAATTGTTTAATCACAAAACTATGAAACGTTCTTAATATTTTGAGAATTTTTTCCTACAATTTTTGAGCTTGAAATTTCCCGAGGTTGCAATTTTTAGTACGATTTTTCAAAATTTTTACTACCATCTATGTAATGTATATTGACTTAATGCACACGATTTGTAGTAAGCTTTTCTTTTTAATTTGACCAGAATGCTGTTGTTGTGAACTTTTTTTAATATTTTGGTTTAAATAAATCAATTATTACAAGAAAATGAAAACGATTTACTTAAACGATATTCATATATGTTGAAATTCAAACATTTATGAAAACATTTCAGAAATCATAATTAAGAATTCGCAACGTTTTCATTTACAAATTTGTCTTAGGGAAAAAAGTGATTTACCATATGTTTTGTGTGTTTTACTGTGGGAATTTTGATTTTTTCCTCGTTTCTAATTCCCTTATAAAAGCTTCGGTTTCTAGATTATGGCTTGTATAATCAAGGTTGCTTTGATCCATACTCGTGCAGCGACCTTTAGTGAAAATCGTCTTGGAAAATAAATGAACTTTAAAAAAGTGTTGTTTTTATAATCTACGTCATAATATCAATCACCTCTTTCATTTCCTCCATTAAAATTTGAATTCGAATATAATTATGTTTATTGTTTTTTTGAATTTGAGAAACAAGCTAGATTTTTTGTTTTCTTCGCGCTTATTGTATGAGCTTGAGTTATTTTGTTTCTGTTTGGCTTTTTTGGGTTTATTTGAATTTCGATTGTTGAGCCATAACCATCTTGATGTAAATGAGCCGGCATGTAACAAATGAACTTAAAGAAGGGATATAGAAACACTAAAAATTCATTTATTTTCATAGAGTTTGTATGAAAAACCACTATTTCGATTGACGAAAAAACTATTAAAAGTTAAGCCCAGTTAAATAATTTTTCTGAAATCGCTAATCAACAATCTACGTCTTACTGTTTTAAAACACAAATTCTCAAACTTCCCTACTTTCCAGCAACAATCAAAAGAAAATAAGGGAAAATATCTTACAACAATAACAATATGTTACATTTTACAACAATAATAATATGTATTAAACAACATTTTACAACAATAACAATATGTATTAAAAAGAAAAAATGTAATGACGTCATCATTTGTCCACATCTAAAACGAATGGCAAGAAAATAGACAAACTAAATATTGTATAGCGTGAAAACAAATAAATCGATGGCGTTTTAAAGCATTTTCAAATTACGATTATTATATAGGAAGGATAGTTTGCTTTGACTTTCCAGTCAGAAAGTCGGATTTATTTTTAATTTTCTCTGAAAGTAATTTTTTTTAAATTTTATTTATTCTTTTATTCCTTAGAAATAATCACTTTAATTTGTTTTTTGATTATTTCGTTTTGCGTATGAGTATTTTTGTTTGTAACGCAAACAAAACAATCGGAGCCTCGTATTGCCGGATCATGTAATCAAAGGACGATATAAAATAACGAGGAAGTTTTATCCAAAATTGGGCAGTTTAACGGAACGGAGTTGAGCAGCTAGGAAATGTATTCCTTTACATCTTGTTATTGTAATAACTAGTTTTTAATGTAAAAATTGATTAGTTTTCGTATACACCATTGTGAATGAGCAAATATGCTCAAAATAGTGTATACATTCCAAAACTATATATTGTAATTAAATAAATAAAAATACGAACGTTTAGCGATTATATACCGTTAACATTATCTAGTACAATAATGGTAAACAACATTTAATGAGCTACTCAGAAATCAGTAATGACCATATGAAGTTGTAAGTTCACACATTAAATAAATAAAAACGTACGCACATAATTTTACTTTTATTTAATAAAATTTATTTATATTTATTGAATATAAAAAAAATTTAATTAATATTTTGCACCACCATTTTGGCCGCGCGAGGTGGGCGGTATGTCACCGCACTGACGATCGAGAGCAGACTGTTTTCCAATTTTGATTTTATTTTTGTTTGTTATGTTCGTTTTTATTTTGTTGTATTTTTCGCTCCGTTGGTATGCATGCGTAAATGAATAGGTGCGTTTATTTATTGCGTGCGAATAGGTGTATTGTTTTGTGTTTTTAAAGTGTTCGCGTGAGAGTTAGCTTGTGGTGGAGAGCGAATGAATTCGTGAGTACATGAGTGAGCCGCCACAGGACTCCCCCCTCGAATGATTTCCCCTCGCTGTAAATGTGATGTGTACATACGCGTGGTATTGGTCGAATGGCTGAAATGTTTGGTTGACCAAAATCATTAGCCAGACGATGTGTGCTGGGGGGCTATTATGAAATTTTTTCGATTTCGTAAAATACGAAATCGAAAAATTCGATCCGCGGCGGATATTCCTATTATGAAACTTTTGTTTTGTTTGTAAAATTTACGATAATAAAGTTTGCCATTAACACCTACAAATTTTCACAATTAAATAAGTTTTAATTAAATTGTAAATCAATTTGTATAAAATAATTGTATAATTTACATTTTTAAAAGTAATTAATGTTTAATTTTAATATGTATGTGTTTTATTATACATATTTTAATTTTTAATATGCGTCTTTTCTTCATTACCTTCGTAAATACGATATTCGTCACATATAAAGCAGTCGGATTTTGACGTTTGCTTTTCGAAAAATTCGATTTCGTTTTTTTTTTTTTTGGTTCATAATAAGGCGGATTTTACGATTTTCGTATTTTACGAAACAAAAAAAAATTCATAAGGAATATCCGCGGCGGATCGGATTTTACGAAATCGTAAAAATTTCATAATAGACCCCTGTATGTAACAGGAAGGAGATCTTTGCCTGAAATGTGACGTAATCGATGCCTGTGGTCATACGGGCAGCAGTGTAGAAGAGTGATGAAGGTTTGTTATGTTCGTTTTTATTTTGTTGTATTTTTCGCTCCGTTGGTATGCATGCGTAAATGAATAGGTGCGTTTATTTATTGCGTGCGAATAGGTGTATTGTTTTATGTTTTTAAAGTGTTCGCGTGAGAGTTAGCTTGTGGTGGAGAGCGAATGAATTCGTGAGTACAAGAGTGAGCCGCCACAAAGTTTTGGATGGGTAAAAGGCTTGAATATTTTCTCTAGTTTTCCGTTGCTTTAAATTATATTATTTTATTCACGGTATATATCAGGATTGCCACCTTCTCGCGAGGATAATCGCTGCACTTTCTTAAAACAGCTTATACAACAATATTTTTGGTTTCAAATGTAAATTTTTCATTAGTAAATTTTTGGAAGATATGGTGATTGTTCTCACACGAAGATGGCGACCCTGGTATATAACATATTTTTTTTTTTTGAATCACTTTATTCAACATTACAATAAATTTACAAAAGTAAGCAGTTATACACAATTAATAATTATATATAAAAAACAGAAAAATAAATTCAATGGAAAATTGAAAACTGATATACATACTTATAATATCTTAATATCTAACATCATATAATACACAATACATAAGCGTTATGTTGAATATAGGTAGGTGAGACTGAGAAAAAAAATGTCTATACTGAACCACCTTTAATTTAAAAATTTGAACCAATAAGAATCATGAAGAGGAAGGAAACAATAAAAAAGAAATGCTTACCAGTCACGAAAGTTAATTCTTTTTTTTATTTTTATTTTTTTACGCTCTTTTATGTACGGATAATGTTCACAGAGCGGCAACTGTTTACTTTCGCCGGTAAAGGTACACATTCGCCTGCTACTTTGGGTAATCTAGGTTCAACCTACATTTACCTACTAAATTTGGATAATGTGCACATTTACCAGTTAACGTTGGTAAATGTGGATATATAAGTTACTGTAAACAATTTATGCAAGTGTGCTTTTAGAATTTAGAACAGAAGACTAAATAAAAATAATTTTCTAAGAGAATAATGTTTAATAGTTTTAATCAGGGATGGGTCGTAGTTTTTTATACGTGTATTATACAAGTAAAATACACTTATAATAAGTAACGTAAAAAATAAATATAACATCTTGGCTTAATATTTTTTGATATTTATTGCTGTTCACTTGTTTAGTCAGTATACAATTACAAATGTACACTACACAATTTATTGACTTTAGTTTAAATAAATTATTCGCTTATTTTAGATTATGGTGCGACTGAATGAAACAATTTTAAAGGTTATGAAGAAAAAAACCAAATCTTACATTTGTTGTTGATAGCAGCTCCTCTTAATTCTGCATATGTAATTTCAGTGGATTTTTATAGTAAACTTTTCTACGTTTTCTACTGGTTTGCTACATAAAATACACATTTTCTACACGTAACGTAGAAAATTGTTTTTTCGTTACATGACCCATCGCTGGTTTTAATGTTTTACTGACTTATTAAAAATAGAAAACAATAATTTCTGGAAAGGATGATTTGATCTTGAAATAATCTGGGAAATCAAGATTTCCATTCTAATTTTAGAATTATTTGTCCATTTTCTAGAATATTTTAAAATTGAATCTGAATTTTAATGAAAATTAAGTCTAGTCTTAAATAATTTTTGGAGTGTTATTTCAGGAATGGGTAAGAAGGGCCGAATTTCAAAGGGCCGAAAGGACCGAATGGGTCGAAGGGCCGAATTTTTTGTTTATTAATTTTTTGTTTTTAGAAATATAGGGCCGATTATTTTTTTTTTTTCAGACCATTTTATATTCGTTAGAGTGAAGGAAAATTCTATTTAGACGAATAAAATAATTTCATTGTGATTTAGTGATGCAAATTAGTGAATATTAAAAATTCGGCCCTTTGACCCATTCGGCCCTTCGACCCATTTCGGCCCTTCGACATTCGGGCCTTTGATATCATTCCGTTATTTCATATCTACTATCATGACAAAAACATGAATATTTCTGATATGTATAACAACATGAATACCATATTCAACGATTGTCAAGACAATCGTTTCAATGTGCTTGCTCAAAACTATTTTATCGGAAACCAACGAGAATATTTACGATTGCCAAGAGGGGAAACTATCTTTACCAAATTCAAGGCGCGAGGATTGCTACGACTAATAAAGTCAACCTCAATAGACAAATTTTTATTTATTAATTTTAATTTTCATTTTACGTATTATTTTAATTAATTATTTAAACTTTTAATTGAATTACATTATTTTCTAATTATTAATAAAAAATTAAAATACAAATTAAAATTATATTTAAATTTAATAATGGTATACTCGCATAAATTGAATGTATAAATTTCCTAATTTAGAAGAAAATGTTGAAATATTTGTACTTTTTTCAAGGTATATACGTTTATTTACATAAATATTTAGATTCACATAAGTATATAATTGCAAATGCAAATTTAAATATAAATTTTCTTATGTGCTACTAACATAATACCAATCAAAGTATAATTCAATATTATTAAAAGTTTTAAATGCGCTATTTCAACTAAATTTATGATTATTGCTATAACTATAACACTACACCATCTGAAAAGTTTTCTGTATTGAGACATAGTAGCGCTGTACTGAGTTATCATTATTAATAGGGAGATTCCCGAAAAACGTAGATCAAATTAATCAGAAACTGATTGTGTATTTTACTTCATTTCTAGCAAAAATAATAAAATTTTTGAAATCTTCAAAAAGAAAAAAACAGAATACCGGGGAATTCCTCCCCATACTAATATTTATAAAACCCGAAAAAACTAACCCTAATAAATGTATAATGAGTATAATCTAGATTAAGGGTGTAATGCAAGATTGTTGTGTGGTCCGTTTAAATTTATTTTATAATCTAGCGTATTCTGTATATAACTTAGCAAAATACAAATGAAAGATTTTTCATGACTCAATGACTGGCACCCAAACCCAATAATCGCTTTGAAATTATAGTAAATTTTCTAATTTTTTGAATAATTATTTAAAAATATAGTTAAACAATTGGTTTTTAGTAAAATCGGTTTAAAACAAAAGGATTTACCATTTTTCATGATAATATAAATTGTAACAAAAACACTAGCAAGTCGAATTATGCACAACATCTCACCAGAGGCAACATATCATAGATCTCTCATTTTAGTAAAAGCACGCAAAAAAATGAATTTCCGATATTTCAAATGTTATCATGTGAAAGGTGAATTTTCCTTAGGGAAATTTTATAAGGCAATAATTTAAAAATGAGTTGCTTATATAATACGTCTACGCAATACAACGATAACATTGAAAATACAGAAGTTTGTTTTCTTCCTGTTTTTAGCAAAATGAGAAATCTATGATAAATACGCTGCCTCTGATTTCACATAGCAACAACACACATTTGTACACTAGCAACATCATCAATTTAAATGCAAGGAAAGGCAAAACATTAAATAGAATGGAACAAAAGGAGGTCTACCTACAC
The DNA here is from genome assembly GCA_963556165.1 of Tipula helvola. NCBI lineage: Eukaryota > Metazoa > Arthropoda > Insecta > Diptera > Tipulidae > Tipula > Tipula helvola. Next base: position 171,007 of record OY744481.1, on the reverse strand, counting down.
AAGGATAACATATTCTTACTTACTCAACGATCAAATGTTGAACATCGCTTATACGAGTATATAAAAAAATTTAGAGTAATTTAAAATAGAAAACAAAAAGTTGGCAAAGGGCGGACGCTTGAAATTATATTACTTTTATCAGTAAAATAAATGTCACTTAAAGAAGCCTGTTCTCATTTATCTTGTTTCTAAGTTTATAAAAATTATAATATAATAATACAGTACAATAGTGCACAAAAATGACTGTCATCCAAAATAACACTAAAATATTGTCTTTGAAATAATATTAGGTCTTTTCACCAATGACTACTACCATTGTTAATAGTTATTAATAGAAATAAATGTCATCAAACATGAATGTTTAATCTTTGAGTTATAAATTAAATATGTAATATCTAATTTTACAGCAAAAAGCTCAATTGTTTTAAGCGAGGATCGAGACAGAAAATATTTTTAGAGGCATTGTCATGTCAGTGATCTGCTTCTGAACTTGTTGTAATTATTACTGGATATACAATGTATATTATACCCATTTATGTACAATATAAAAACACAAAATGTATTCATTAATTTTCCAAATTTGTAGAAAATCGATATATTTTCTTTTGCTCAGTTTTTGTTTACATTTTCCAATCAAAAATTTACACTGTTTCATTTCAAACTCACAATAATGTTAAATAAGATAGCTATGTATGTACGTATAATATCCTTCCTATATGAATGCTAGATAACGAGACGGAAGAAAACAAAAATTGATTGGATCGTACATGATTTTTCCATTAAGCGTTCAAAGAGCTTTTGTGTCTTGGAATATAAATTTTAAACTATAGGAAAAATCAAATGCTTTTGATGTTATGATCCAAAAAGAACGAGAAGAAATTTACCATATCTAAACCCATGCAACTGAAAAGATTTATTTTAGTATTTTTGAATCTGTTGATCTGTAGAGAAATATTATTATTTACAAATATTATTTCTTTCTTTAGCAAATTGTAGAAATCACACAAAAATGTTAATTTTTTTTAAGTGAAACCATTTGCTTTTTTCCTACAAAAGATAATAAACTATATTTAAGAAATTCAGAAATTTAAAGAAAAAATAATGTAGGTCTATCCGACTCTTCGAACGACACTAACACCAGCGTCGGTTATACGTCAATAAACTAACCATTTACATTTTGCAAAAATTTTCCATTATTTTAAAAAGGGTAGTCCTTAAAAGATGACACGTGTTTTATTAAATTTGGAGACCTCGAAACCAATATCAAAATTGGTCGTGACAATATAAATCTACTACCCCCATGCCGCCAAATCTGAGAATCATATTAATTTTAGATTATTAAGAACTGAGACGTGAGGAGAGTAATGGGAAAATATCTCTAAGTTAAGTATCCACAAAATTATCAAAAGTAAGGGACGGAGGATGCCATCGGTTATTAAAGCCCGCGGGGAGACCAAACATTTCTTATTGGTTAATTATGATTTTGTTGTTGTGATTATATTTGTGGATATGAAAAATATATTTAAATATGATAAAAATATGTATTTGCCCATCCAGGCGGATGAAACAGAAAAACTTGTTAGTCAAAAAATATTTATCTTTGTCGTAGAGTGACTCCTATAAAAAGTATGAAATCGAGTTCTTTTTGTGGCTGTCATACTCACACTTCTAAATAAAATTTGCGTAAGATAAGAAATATTTCTCGCGCACTCAAATAGTTTTACGTTTGTGATAATTTTCTAGTGAGGAGAACTTTTTATTTTATTTTTATAACAATTTTTAAATAATAAACAATTATTTTTAAAAAAAAATTTTAAAACACTAGTTATATGTACAATTATTACAACATAATACAATTATTTTTAAAAAAACTTTTAAAAAACACACTTTAAAATTTCTATTTACAATTATATATAAATAAATTAATAAAAAGTTTTCATTACGTGATATAAAAATTTTCTATTCAAGAATACCGGTTTCGGATAATTCAACCTTCTTCAGTTGTTGACTTTTTACTACTGATTGATGGCAAAATTCAATAATTTAACATTAAAAATTGAAAATTTATAATTTTAAAAAAATGTCGTCGCGTACTGAAAAAATTTCGTCGCGTACTGAATTAAATCATAAATTGTATTTGTTTTTGTATTTATTTTATCGTTAAGTAGTAGTGGATCATTACGCTGACTGTATATTTCCATTTCCTCAATCCGATCTAATTTACTTCCTTCTACCATTCTATTGCCAAGCACAAAAGAGCTATTAGGTCGGAGTGCGAGGTTGCAGAGCGCCTACATGGCCATACAGTAAGAGTAAGTACCATTCTATGCAATACCTGTAAGTTATTTATTAGTGATATCTGTGTATGTATGTCTCCCGCTGGTTCCACTACTACTTAATGATAAAATAAATACGAAAACAAATTAAATTTATGATTTAATTATTAACAGAAGTACGCGACGAAATTTTTAAAATTTAAAATAAAATTTAAATTTTCAATTTTTAATGTTGAATTAATGAATTTTTCCATCAGTAGTAAAAAGTCAAGAACTGAAGAAGGATGAATTATCCGAAACTGGTATTCAATTTGCAATAAAGAATTTGTATATCACGTAAGAAAACTTTTTATTCATTTATTTATATGTAATTGTAAATAGAAATTTTAAAGTGTGTTTTTTTAAATATAAATTATGTTTTTATAATTTTTTTGAAGTGAAACTTCTTTAGTACCGGGGTGATTTTGAAAATCGATGAAACAAAACAAAAATTACAAGCAAAATATGAAAACGCGATATGAAACGAAAAAAGCGACAGTATTTCTTTTATTTTGAAGTGAAATTTTTTTAGGCAGGGTATGATTCGAAAAAAAACAAAAGAATTTTGAAACGAAATTGAATGAATTTGCAAGCAATACAAAAACAACACATACGAACAGTCGAATCAATGCCTCCTAGATTTATAGTATATTGAGGTATTGATTGCAATTTACAAGTATATTATACAGGGTGTCAGGGTTTGGGATGCTGATCCGTCAAGGGGTGATTCCTTGGTTCATTCTGAGAAAAAAATCGTATGGGGAGGGGGGTCCATTTTTGATATCCTTTGAGATACAGGGTGTTTAAAAAATTTGGTGCGATGGAAATTGGATTCTGAAATGATTTTGTATAATTTTGTTAACAAAATGTTCGACTTTCCGTGGTTGCTTGCGAAACGGCATATTTCTCATAAGTAGTTAGAAAATAATAGTATATTGTATAACAAGTGAAGAAAACGAGTCATTGGGCGCTTTCAGATCCGCAAACTGTTGGCATCATGTTTGGTGAAATCATTGCTAATTTGATTTGAATTACTAATAAAGATCTTAATTTCATAGCGTTGGCCGTGATTTTACTCAGCATGTTGCCAACTGTTTGGTGCTCTTAAAGCGCCCATTGCAATACGAAAGTGAGATTTGCAGCCTGAGCCTCCTTTTCTTATATAATTTAAATTCAAAAATCATCATCGAAAGTATAGATTACCGCACTATCGTAGAAAAAGAATATTTCACAACGGCGAACTAATCATTCCAACACCAGTTTGCGCCCACCTGATTTACAATAAAACGAAAAAATTGAACTTAATTTGAAATTTTTCTATTTAAAGACTAATTATGATACTTATTTTTTTATCAAAATTCAATCATTTACAGTTATTTATAAAAGTTAGTAAGAATATTGTATGCATCACGTTAGGAAATGTTATTTTATGTAGCTTGTGTGATTTTGCGCATCGCTTCGCTTGTATCGGGTAGTAAATATTCCATTCGATACTCAAAATGAGGAAATTCCTAACTGGTTGCATAACTTATAGCTATTTTTAGGCCCAAACGTCTTAAAAGTAGCTTGTTCTATTGGGTATTAAAGTTAACTTTTTTATTAATATTATAAAAATATACCTAAGTGTTGCTAGGCTACACCTACAATCTTAGGCATAAACATACTTTTAATACCGTTTTCAGGTTTAAAAGTAAAGTTATCACGGCATAATTTGATAAAATACCGCAACAAAAATATCACTTTAATCCTAATGACACCAATGTGCTTTTATCATCATATAATTTTCCTTCACTGACTAAGCATGATGGTATGGCATACCACATGTTACGTTGAAATTTGCCGTATGTACCTATGCTTTATTGAAATGTCACGTTTTGAAATATATTGTGTTCAAGTAAACCGAAACGACTGGAAGCATCTTGGAATAAAGCTACACAAAATATAAAAATGCACACATACTTCAGGTTTTTTCCACCTGTTTAAATTCTTGGTCCCGTTTGAAAAATGAAATTTCTAAACGTACTACAAAAAATTCAATTAAATGTCAGAACTATAATGTAAATAAATATTTAGGTTATTAAAGAGCAAATATAAACAAACACGAATATTATTTTCTTGTAGTGGTAATTATTTTTAAAATCTCTTAAGGACTATAGTTTCGAGCCCCTGGCTCATTGTCAACTCTTACAAAATTCTGAAGTCTAAACAACCAAACTTCCCAAAATACATAAAGAGGGTACCCCAATTCGATCGGTTATTGGGCCAAATAAACGATTGTTCAGCAAGCAAGCAATTTTCAAAATACTTGCGAACAATTTCAATCGACAGTATTCATTATCTTGCTTGTTCATTTTATTTTGTGGACTTAAAAAATTGTTAGTAATCATATTGTGTTTTTGCAAAAACAAACAACGGTTAGAAAAAAAAATTTGAAAATTTACTTGGTAAAACCGGTCTAGTTGTCATGTTTTTTGACTTGCGAATTGCGATTTGCTAAATTATCGAGTATTTACCCCATTAGTTACACCACATCTCCAAGGTGTAAATTGTGCAAGTACATGAACATATATTTAAACAACCAATTGAATGGCAAATGTAAAACAGCTCTGAAAAATATCTTAAAACTGGTTGACAGTATAAACATAGGGTGGTTAAACACCCACATGGCCCTACCGGCCAAGTGTTTAAATTTTATTTCATTTAAACAAAATATTATATTTTATATGAAAGCCATCAAATTGTCATCATTTTTCAGAACCCTAATTCTTTTATGAATCAATAGCAAGTTAAAAAATTAAAAACTCAACAAAAAGGAGTAAAAGTTTTAAAATATGGCAACAACAATAATTTTATTTATTAAAAACAAAAAGGGATAACATACAAATTACCAAAGTTTCCCATTTTGAATTTTTTGTCCTACTGGTCTATTGCCCTTTAAGGAAGTACAAAGACAGTAATAATAAGGGTTATATAATCACTTGAAGAATAAAACATGCCAGGATATTTTTTGCTATATAATTATAAAAAATATGTCCTTACGATAATTTTTATAAAACCTTAAAAGACATCCTATTAAACGGATAATATTAATGATAGTGGTTTGGATTTAGTTTAATGACTTTTTGGGTAATATATTATATTATTGGATATAGTAGATCCAATAATTTGTTTAATGTTGATTCTATTTAATTTGAACAATTTTTATTTGAGATGCTCAATGAAAGTTTTATGAGTTGTAACTAGGCTTTCCAAATACTCGAAGATTTTCAATACTCGATTATCAGGTACTTTAAACTGAGATACTCGATAATAATCGAGTAATCGATTAGTTCAAAAAAATGAAAAAAATAAAATAATTTTTGTTTTTTAAGCTTTAATTATGAAACGAAAATTCAGACAAATAAACAATAAAAATATACTAATAACAATATGATATTCAAAATCATTTTAATTTATTAAACATGTATTTTAAGAATAAAAGTACATTGAAGATTTCAAAATTCAATCTGGTTCGCAATTTTGTTTTAATCATTCCAGCAGTCGAAAACACACGATTAGTTACAGTTAACGATGAAGATTATGAATTTGTGGACGACAACAAGTGTGACAAATAAAACTACTTTCGGTTCTCCTTAAACACTTGTTAAACAAACTAATTAAATTAAAACATTTAATTTAGATTTTTAAAAATTAATATATTTTCGGAAACACTGTGTTTCCATCATCAGATTATAAAAGTATCTACAAGGTAGTAACAATGTAGTAATAAAATTTTTTTTACATAAATATTGTCCGTTTTGAAATCCTCTCATTTTGCATTGTGCGTATATGGATACAATTTCATGACCTGCCTCAATCAGAGTATAAATTGGGCAACTCATTGACAGGTTGCCATTTAAAGTTAATCAAATTTAATATTTATGTTTACATAAGGAAACAATTTATACTCTGATTGAGGCAGGTCATGAAATTGTATCCATACACGCATAATGCAAAATGAGAGGATTTCAAAACGGACAATATTTATGTAAAAAAAATTTTATTACTACATTGTTACTACCTTGTAGATACTTTTATAATCTGATGATGGAAACACAGTGTTTCCGAAAATATATTAATTTTTAAAAATCTAAATTAAATGTTTTAATTTAATTAGTTTGTTTAACAAGTGTTTAAGGAGAACCGAAAGTAGTTTTATTAGTTAACGATGGTCTAATAGCTAAAAGAGCATAATACAATATATCCAATAACGGTGTTCTTTGTTTATATAAATCAAATTTGCAAAAATCGTTTTTTAATTGTTTTTGTATATTATTTTCAGTAACACTTTCTGATGCTGATGCTGCATTACTTATTGAATTTATAGTTATTTTAAGCTCTTTGTGAATATTTTGATCACCAGCTGCAGTTTGTTCTTGTAAGAAGTGTTGGGTTCTACAGAAATTTCGTGGTGGTCTAGGCCTAATGAATCTTGAGGAACAAATTTTTCCATGATCGGCCGTCCATCTATTTTTGAGTTTTGTAATGTTAATGATTAACAGCTGTATTGCTTTGATAAAATTGCTTTTAAGGATTTTAGTGGACGTTTTTGGATTTATATAATGCAAGTTTTATAGATTTAAGATTACGAGTAATAATCAATTATTTAAAAATAATAATCGATAATCGAAAGAGGTGAAAGGGGCGAGTAAAATCGAGTAATCGATAATCGATTACTCGATTTGGAAAGCCTAGTTGTAACCGTTTATACACAAATGGCAATCGTACAGTGTTATCAGTTTATAATAGTTATATTCATCTAACTATAGACAAGTAAATTAAGGTATTATCCATAAGGGTTTGTCCAAAGATAGGCAACATCCGAATAATACCCCAATCTTAAATTTTTTTGATTCACAAATATCTTACCAAAGTCACGAACCAAAAAACTTTTCAAAACTTAACAACAGCAATAAAAAATAACAAAAAAAAACAAGCGTTTAATTTTTAAATATCTAACCAATAATTTTGTTTTATTTTTAAAGCCTGATTCTGGAAAATGAAGATTTATTTTTAAATATTCAGAAAAATGTAGATGTAAATATGTACTTCTAAAATTAAAATGGAGCTGTTTGAATAATTAAAAATTAAATCGTCCTTTAATTGTAAAATTACGGCGTTTAATTTTAAAATTAGAATGGAAATATTCAGTAAATTAGCAGTAAAAATTATTGTATCGGCTTTTATAACTACAGCCAACTTTATTGCTTTATCCTATTAGTATTAAAATGACAACCAAAGAGGCATTAAAAACCTGAGACTTTAATGCTATTCCGAAGAAATGTAACGCCCAAAGACAATCCTAGAAAATAATGTCCGTGGGTGTTAATTCCACGAGCGTTAATTCACTCCACCAAATTGAACCAACACTATTGAAAATATAAGTTATGAATAATTTACATCCCTGTAGTCTATATAATTATTTGTATATTCATATTTATTGATTGTATCAACCAAACGCGATGCACTGTACACAAAGGACTTTTTAATTAACCTAATTAAAAAAAACAACTGAAAATAACAATATAATAAAATATAAATAAATTTATTATTTTATATAACTTTTCACAAGAATTATATTTTAAAATTTAAAAAAAAAAATTAAGTTAATTATTTAATTAATATCAGTAAATTGCAATTTTGTTTGTAAATGTATTTTATGCATTTAAATCCATTAATTAAATAAAAATTATGTGTACTCGTGTGTTGGTGAAAATTAATTGTATTTGGATAAGATAAATGTTGCCACTTTAAAAAAAAATACGTCACTTGGATACCTTAAAGCCCACAAGTGATATGTCCATATTTTAAACGTCCACAATAATTTATATTTAAATTCAAAAATAATTCGAATTTTCGTTTTCAAGGCTGTATCATCAGAAGCACAAGGCACTCATGGGTATCATCACAAATAATGTTTTTTCGCATTAACAAAGCCTTTATTTATTTAGTGAATTTATTCTAATCATAAAATTTGTCTTTTATTTACTTACAGAGCAAACCATTTAATTTTTGGTCTTCGGCCAATATGGTTCCATGCAACAAATATTATATTACATGCAATTGCATGTATATTATTTACAAGAGTATGTACAGTTATTGCGAAATTACGGAGAAATTTTGCAATCATTGCTGGTATATTGTTCGCTGTACATCCAATTCATACGGAAGCGGTAAGTCTAGTTTTTGTTGTTTATTTAAAACCTTTAAATTAAAATATGATGGTATTGGTAGGAATAATAGTATGATGGTATACATGTATGATATTATGAGAGTATGATGGTTTGATGGTATGATGGTACGATTGTATGATTGTTTGATTGTATGATGTAATGACGGTATGATGGTATGTTGCCATGATGTTATGATGGTATGAATGGTATTATGGCTTGGTGGTAGGATTTTATGTTGGAATAATGGCACGATGATGGTATGGTGGTATAATGGTAGAGTGCTATGGTGGTACCATGGCATGGTGACATAATAGTATGTACGATGATATAATGGTATGTTAGTATGCGACGGTATGATGGTACGTTGTATGATTATATGATTGCATGATGTTACGATTTTACGATAGGTTTGCATGATAATGGCATGTTGGTATGATTTTATAATGGTATGATGGTGTTTGATGATATGATGGTATGACGTTATGATAATATGACTGTATGATAGCAAAATTGTGAAATAGAGAAAGAAATAGTATTTAGTACTGAATACAATAGCAAAAAGCAAAAATCGTAGACATCAAGATAACTGTGTTTTTTGTTTTGTTTTGAAAAATGAGTCAGAAATTCATGACTTTATTTCGGTTAATTTGATTACCGCCACCAAACATGTTGTCGTTGTTCATGTATTAGAATAGTTTATTTTTTAAAAATTTCAAAATGAAGTTAAAAATTAGTATTTTTGTTATTCAGTTTCTAATCAATGGCGAAGAAAAAGTATTTAACTTTATCTTTGACGAGGTCATGAAGCCATACTAAATTATTTGAAAGATACAAAATTTTGTGAAGGTAATTATAAAGAAAGGGTTTCAAAGGCACTTACACCTCAGGATAAACGGAAAATTGTTAGATTAGCCGCCAATTCGGCTCTTTCTACAACAAAAATTGCCCTTCAAGCTAGTGTTTATGCCAGTAAATTGACTGTCCGCTGTGATATTTTAAGTGCAAAACATCTGAAGCGGCTGAAGTTAAAGAAAAAACCACCACTGAATGATGAACGGAAGCAGAAACGTTTGAAATTCGCAAAGGAACACATGACTTGGAATGTGATTCAAGATCAAAATTTTAATGACGGGCGAAAACTCGTATTTTCTGATGAAAAAAAAATTTTACTTGGATGGACCAGGTGGATATAATTATTATTTTCACAACTTTAGAAAAGAGGAAGTATTTTTGAATCGCTCTTAAAGTAGAGAAGGGGGCGTAATGGTTTGGGGTTCAATCTCATATTATGGCACAATCGATTTGGTCTTTCAAAATGACAGGAAACGGTTACAAGATTACTGGAATTGGAATCTGTTTTCCCTAAAATCCATGAACTTTTTACACCACTCTCATGAATTTTATAGCAAGATAACGCGCCAATACACCAGAGACAGCTCTGGTGGTAAAGTCGTACATCACAAGCCAAAATATCCAGATATTGCCGTGGCCACCATATTGGCCGGACTTAAACATAATAGAAACTGTTTGGGGCTGGCTCACACGTAAAGTATACGAAGGAGGAAACTAGTATGATACTAAGGAAGCGCTGATTCTAGGGAGTTAGGCCCCTTGCACACCTAAGTTAAGCTAAGCGAGAAACATATGCACAGCTCCCTCCGTTGCACACTTGAACTATGTAATTACATCGCTCACAAATACATTGATGCATTCATATAATATAACATTGACGCAAATTTAAATTACAACATATTTCATTCAGTCAACATTTTGTAAGGAATGGCATTTATATAATTCTTTGTTTTTTCAAAACAAAAAGTAATATCTATGTATATGTGATCGATATAGCTGACATAGCAAGGTAAAGACAACTCGAGCTAAGTTAGTTTGCATCGCTCATAAACAGAAAAACATAGCTAGCATAGCTATAGTTCAGGTATGCAGCGGGATATTTAAACTATCATATATTACAAAAACATAGCTCACATTGCGGCCTAAAGCGGCCTGGGCAGAAATTTCACTCATTTATTTGAAGTCATTGTACGACTCACTTAAGGATCGCATTTTTGATGTTATTCAGAATAACGGAAGTTCCACTAAATATTAGAAATTATATTATAATATTGTATTTAAAAAAAATAAAAATGTTTGTACGAAATCACACATAATTATATTATTTCATGTAATTTTTCAAGTGGCGGTAATCAAATGAACCGAAACAAAGTCATGAATTTCTGACTCAATTTTCAAAACGATACAAAAAAGACAGTTATCTTTATGTCTGTGTTTTTGCTTTTTGCTATTATATTCAGTAATAAATACTATTTCTTTCTCTGTTTCACAATTTTTTCTATCTCATACGCACTGGCTGGAAATTGACTTCTGCTTCTCAGAATTGAGTGGCGGTAATCTATTGAATCGCACTGTATGTAAGTGTGTTTTTACAAATCTACACGCCTTGATCGATTTGAAACAAACTTTGCACAAATGTTGGTAAAGACAAATGGTGGTATGATTGTACATTAATGTATGATAGAATAATGATAAGAAGGTATGAAGAGTGAAGGTATGATGTAAGAGTATGATGCTATGAAAGTAAGATGGTATGACGGTGCAATTTTATTATGGTATGATGTTATGATTGTGCGATAGAGTGATTGTAAAATTGTGTGATGGTGAGATAGCGTGATGGTACAATTGCGATTGTATTACGATATAATGGTGTGATTATTATTAATAATAGTCTACTATCAATAATAATCACACCAAGTATCACTAGTAAAAATCGCCATTTGAGGCAGGACAATCAAAAAAATTGATGGACAATTTTTCCAAACATAAACATAACAGCAGAAACGGGTCCAAAAATTGTAATCAAAATCTACTTCTTGGAGATACCTCCATTCGCCAAACAATTAGCAATTAACACTGTCAACGAAGCACCGTAGGCAGTATATATCCAACAGATTTCCGGTATACTATACCCTACTTATTAATAATAAAATAGTATTTCTCCCCAAAATGTTTGTGTTTGTCAGATTTTTCGTGGTTCGAGTGGGTCAGTTAAAGTGGGTGGACTCAACCTTCAAATGCGAAACAGATGATCTTATTAGATTTTGGAAGCATATACATTTGTACCTGCTAAATTTGTTTAGCAACATAACACAAACCACCTTAACTTTTTGAAATCAATAATTTTAATTCAATAAATTTAATTACCCAATCATATTAAAAATTGATCAAAATTTCAATCAATTTTTTTTTTAATTTTAGTTCTAGGAGAAGTTACGGTTAATTTAGTTTTTATCAAACTTATTTATTAAAACCAAAAATTGGTTCTCATTGTTATTTGTCAATATGGAAAAAAAATCAAAACAAAATAGTAAATCAATTAACCCTTTAATGCTATATTCCGCCTCAAGGCGGACTTAAACTAAACTGTTGCAATCCACTCATGCTTATTTAAAAAAAAAAGTCGTAATCGGAATTGTGATATTTATTCATTGGTATGTCAAATTTAATTTCTGATATTGGATTTGTGTTTCTGACACTAAATTATACTCTAAAATTACTCGACTGTATCGGTTCCACAAAAAATGTTGGCATTAGAGGGTTAAATTTAAAACTATGTTTGGGTTATTACATAATGATTTAGTTACTCATGTTTTATATGCATATAGTGGTTCAAAAATTTGTTGTTAACATCACCTAGAATCTTGTTCCACTCAGTTTTCTTGGCACCCTGCTAGAAATTTTTGGTCTTGCTAGATTATGAATATCTTCTACTTTAACTTAAATCGCGTTTAAATCGAAACCCTGCCCTGACCGCGATAAATAATTATATTCAAGATTATTGTATAATTTCGTAGCAATGACTCTTATTATTGTGCTGAAAAGCAATTTGAGGACCGACTAGTTTACCATCAACCAGAAATATAGCATACTTATTCTTCCAACGCTCTCTGTGATGTATCTTGTACTCTGAAATTAGTTTAGATTTCACGGAAGAAGAAAATAACATCATTTTCAGGCGGCTCCATGTTGGCTTCTTTTTTGTCTATAATCGAAGTAAAACACAATTACTATTCAAAGATACCTTATTAAAAGCAGGCCGGTTTCCGCACTCGGTCTGTTATACTTTATATTTTTTTCGGATTCACGCCAACTTCCTTTATTGAAAAATATTCTAACACAGTTCTGTAATTTTGTTCACTAAAATAAATGCTACGAGTCCTACGATGACTAAGGATGACTGTGCCATTATGAAGATGCCATCTTGATGTTGTAATGCTATCGTGTTCGTCGAATAAGTTCTCGATTTTAGAATATGCATCTAAGATATATCGTTTAGGTGTGAGTTTTTGAAAAGAGATGACTTTTCAGAACAAAAAAGTTGGATGCAGTTTTATCAGTCCTTAACGATGCCGTGAATCAAAAATTAAAAAATACCAAAAAGAAAAATAACCCAAAAATTTGCTCAACAATTTTTGGACGATTTTCAATTTAACATTTATTTATTTACATTTAAATTTACCTATAATTTAATTAGCTTTTGTAATAATAAGCTCATTTGTAATAAGACGTGCCAAATGAGATCGATAATTTCATTTATCTACATTTCGAGTTTAGTCGATCATACGCACTGCAAGTATTTAGAGGGTTATTTATTTACCAAACCCGCCCAAAACACAAAAATGAAGAAAGACTAAAAATTTTGAGCGATTAGTTAATATGAATAATCGTTCGAAAAATAAATGAAAAATTGCCCAAACAAAGAATTCAAACTCGTCCAAAACAAAATCGCTCAAAAACCAGAAATGAGTAATTAACTTTTAAGTTTTGCGCAAGAGAAATCTTGCGGGGTCGTAACATAGGCCCCATGCACGTTACACCTCTTTCAAGGAGCATGTTATCCAGAAAAAATAGGGATAATGTTCACATTGAAAAGAGCCACAATACCCAAATACCCAAATTGAAAGATTAATTAGTTTTAAAATATGCTTAAAATATTTTTAGATGCAGTTCTGGAATATGTGCACTTAGGGCGGAACTTAGCTATTTTCTAACCGATTATGATGGAAAAGGAATTCTAAAATGATTTTTAGATGAAGTTCTGGAATAAAGAAACCAAACAATTTGTTTACCAAAAAGGAATAAAATAAATGCATTACAATAAATTTGTTGAACAACTACAGGAATATGTTTCCTGCATAAACTGAAATTCTCGGGAAATCAGAAAATTTCTCAAATATTGATATTTTCCAGAAAATCCCTTCTAGTATCGACGTCTGCAAAAGTTGGTTATACTAGAGCCTACTGTATAAATAAGAGCCTCCAGTATCGACTGTATTTTTGGCTAAGCTTAAAATAAAGTAAATACAATTTTTTCTTTACTAAGAAACTATATGGGGAACCGATTATTTGCTTTATTTCATACTATACAGAAAATCAATGTTTACGTGATTGATTTCAGTCCGGAAAATGAATCATTACGGTACAGAAAGAGTGTCCGGAAAACGAGCTATTACCGTACAGAAAAATATAAAGCCAAACAAAAAAAAAATAACTAGGGTAGCTTGATAATTTGAAAATCATTTGAATTGATTTTCTTTAAATTTCAAACTCACGTTTTTACTTTAGAATTTAATTTTAAATGACAAAATTGAATTAGTGTCCCATTTAGTATGAAATAAAACGTTGTACGGTACACGTAGGTACTTTAAATGATCGTTATTACAGTACCCGTTCGAAATTCTGGACTCGGCTCGTTTGTCACCTCGTCTATAATTGTCGAACTCGTACTATATCAACTCATTTACCGCTCTTGTGACGTAAATAACTATTACAGTTTTAGTTTATTAGAAATGTGAGTTTTTGTTTTGTATTCATACGAAAATGTTCATAAAACTAGGAATTTTATTTGATTGAAAAATCGAGTCATGAAAATGTTTATTTCTTTGTGAAAATAGTCATGAAAAATAGAGGATGTTTTAGTTTGAATTTATAAACAATACAATAATCATCTCTTTCATTGCCTCCATTCAAATTTGAATTTGAATATTTTTCTATGATTATTTTGAATTTGCAAAGCATGCTAGATTGTTTTGATTTGTTGTTTTCTTCGCCTCATTGTATAGATTTATTTTTTGATGTTTGGTTCTCTTTGATTTATTTTAATTTTGATTGTTGAGCGAAGACGTGTCCGTCCCTTTTCTTATCATTGGTTTTTCTCTACGAAAAAATTCAATTTAATGACGTCATAATTTATCCACATCTAAAAGCCTTATAGATGTGGATAAATGATGACGTCATTAAATTGAATTTCTCGTTTGTTATTATTGTTGAAGAAAGTTTTTTAATTTAATTTCCTTTATTTTCTTTTGTTATTGCTGGATAATAGGGAAATTTGAGAATCTGTGTTTTAAATGAGTAGGGGTATATCCTCCATCCAGCCGCAAGTCAGCAATTTCAATATAAAAAAATAAATGATTTGCTACTCACATTTAATATTTAGTATTAATGGTCTTGACTTTCTTGATTTTATTTGCATCGTCAAAAAGTGGGTGGTAACTTTTCTATAATGTTTTTACTACTCAGTCACAAAAGCAAACAAAACACACAAAAAAAAATTCAATTGAAAAACTCATGTTATTAAAATCAATCGAGTACTCAGATTTTGAAGCGCAAATAGTTTATTTGCGGCCTGTTAGAGGATATACCCCGACATTGAGTTGTTTGTTAGCGATTTCAGAAAAGATATTTAACTGGGTTTAACATTTAATTTATATTTTATCATCAATGGAAATCGCGTTTTTTCATATAAACTCTATGAAAATACAGTGGTACCTTGGTATACGACCACCCCGGTACACGAAAAACTCGGTATACGCTATACCAAGATATACAGAAAAAAGAGGTAGTATATTCCCGTGTCTCATTTTCGTCTTTCTTTGCGCATTACGTCACGTGAAGACAAAAACGCAGACATTTATATGAAATTTTGAAATTTGGCGGTTTTTTGATTAATTTTTTAAATAAATCAAGAATAATCGTAATTTTTTTTAATAAACCGTATTTACAATTGATAATGATAGTTTAACGATACCCTTTTAATGCTTTATATTTTTTTTATGGTCCAAATATTTGAGAAATAATTCTTTCGAGTGTATAATGTCTAAGATAAATGGAAAAAAGGGTAAACAAAATTATGAATACATAACATAAAACAATTAAATTATTAAATGTTTTTGGTCATTTACGTACCAATTATTAAAATATTTATTTTTTTACGTTATGTACATTTTTGCTATCTATTTTCGTTTGGCTTCAAATTATTGGTATCCACGTACCTTAAATATAAATGGAAAAATATATTAAACAAATTCAGTTTACAAATTACTAAACGCCAAGAAAATATAAATTTGAAAAAAATGAAATTAAATAAAACTATAAATTTAAATTAAATCTCTGGCATATTTCATTTATTGTCTTATGGTTTTCGCTACAAATAAATCAAAACACCCATTCACTGTTTAGTGTTCTATATTGTGTTCTTATCAGAAGTACAATTGATAGTTTTGTTGCAATAGGAATTATTCAAATTTAGTATTTAAAATCGAACACTCCCAAATTTTTGAATTAAATAATTAAAATCTAAACGTTCTCTGCGTTTAACAAAAAAATTGTGCTCATAAATTCCGAAACTTGTTATGCAATGTGCTCAAACAGTCTGCTCTAGACACGAATATTAAAACATGCCTCTTTTCGCGATTTAATTCCAAAAGTTTTGCAGGATATAACTAAAATCAAAATTGAAATGTTTAATTTTAACATAAAGTCGAAAAACAATTAATGGCAAGAATAAAAAAAAATCATTTATTTTCCATTTATTTAAAAAATTAATAAAAATATCACGAAACTCCATCTAAATATCAGCAATTTTGTCTTCACGTGACGTCAAATTGTGAAAAAAGGATAGCAACAGCATGCGCAATATTATATCTTATTTTCTGTATATCTTGACGCTATACGACCTT
Source organism: Tipula helvola (assembly GCA_963556165.1). Lineage (NCBI taxonomy): Eukaryota > Metazoa > Arthropoda > Insecta > Diptera > Tipulidae > Tipula > Tipula helvola. The sequence goes on along the minus strand of OY744481.1, from coordinate 154,444 downwards.
TTTTGGCTGAGGCAATTTTGCTCGGTAATATACGACCAGAGACAACATATTTACCATAGATTTCTCATTTTTCTAAAAACTATGAAAAAAAGTAAACTTCTGATATTTCCCATCTTATCGTTGTATTGCATATACGTATTATATACGCAACGCATTTAAAAATCATTGCCATATAAAATACACCAGCACAATGAAATATCAGAAGTTTATTTTTTTTCATGTTTTTAGTCAAAAGAGAGATCTATGATAAATGTGTTGTATCTGATACGACGCTTCGGTACACGACCATATTTTCATACGACGTCAAATTTGGTTATTTTTATTTTTTATCATAAAAACTTAATGCGGGCATGCGCAGAAATTATTTTTCAATTTCATTTTGTTTTCATTCTCTTCACAAAAAGAAAAAATATGAAAAAAGAAAAACCGACGAGCTTGTATCCGAGACACGACCTATTAACGTAGGACTACGTAAAATTGAGAAAACTTTATTTGTACAGTTTAAATGAAACCAAAATTTAGAAGTTATAAATTAAAAATAAAACCGTTAATTATCAATTATCGTCAATTATTTATTAATTCTGCCATCTTTATGCATTAGGCTGTATTAGCCTAAGAGTACCCATTGTACATTTTTTTCTTAATTTTTATATTTATTGTTTATACAATACTAAATTTTATATTTCTCAATTCGTTATATCACAATGAAATGCCGTTCTAAAACAAAAATAAAAAATTGGGGTCTATCCGGCTCCTCGTACAATACTTTTCCCACAAAGCGTCCGTTAAAGGTCACCAAGATCACCGCTTCCCCAACATCACAATTGGTCACCACAATATAAATTTTCTACTCTCATGCCGCCAAATCACAGCTTTTGAGTTGCCAAATTCAAAAAATTATAAAAACAAAAGTTATAGTATTCTGTGAGACCTTAACAAAACTATTTTTCTTATCGGCAACCAAGCCCTATTTAGGCGTTAAATCATCCCTTAATTTGCGAAAAAAAGGTTATTTCATCCCCTAAAAAATAGAGATGCAACCTTTATAATTTAATTTACTATGAATTTTGTACTTTTTATGAGAAATAATTACCAATTTGTTTTATCAAAAAATTGGAGTAGAAGTCGAGATATATCTACCGAAAAAAAACACTTTTTGAGGTTAATTAAAAAGTTTCGTTAATGTCTCAAAGAGTACAAATTAGAACAGTTTTTATAATTTTTTGAATTTGACAGTTCAAAAGGTTCCCTTGTTAGACTACTCAGAACTAAAACGTGTTTTCATCTACGACTTGTAACAATTAGAACCAGTTATACATCTCTAGTATACTGTTGAAAATCCGACAGTATTATGCGAGAATCGTCAGAATTGACCGATATGATTATTCACTCAGTGCTTGACATCACCGTGGAACATTCAAGAATACAAAATAGTAAAACACAAATAATACAAAAACAGAATTAACGTAAATTTTTTTTTGGGACCGAATCCCACCTCTCGTCACATACCATTTCATTTTATGTATCTCCCAGCTCTTTTCTCCAAAACTTGCTCCACTCTAATGGCGTCCCATAACAATTTGCTATTAAGGTTTATATACGACCTTATACTAAGAGAATTTATTACTCAGAAATAATACCTTTAAACCCGATTTTAATAAAGAAATTCAAAAATAATGTATCGATCAGTATATCGTTGAAATTTCAATCATTAAAATGTCACAAAATGTCAATAAAACGTCACAGAAATGTCAGTGACACAGAAATGGGAATATCTTGCTATTAACAAAAGCATACTAGATATAATTTGTTTTTCAATATTGACGATTCAAATGACGTATTAATCTAATTAGTTTCCGGTCACTTGAAAACTTTGAAGTCCTATAACTCAAAAACCTAAACATTAAAAACCATATACATTTTTCTAGGATTGCATAGATTCTACAACATATAAATTCAAAAAATTAATGCAATATTTTACATAATGGAAATAAAAAATTTTGAACTTTTTTATTTTTATTTTATAGCTTTAAATCAATATGGCGTGCGGCATGTTTGATCAAGTTCATCAATATTTAATTAAAATTGAAATTAAAATACAAATTAATAATTTGTTGTTTTATTGTTTTTCAATCCAAAAGTTTTTATTTAACTTGGTTTGATTTTTACAGTTTTTAAAACATTACATTTTTATTTATCCAGAGACATTGCTTTAATCAAATAAATTTCCTAAATACGTCAATTCTGTGACGCGCGTCAGCACATTAAAATTTTGGTTTACCCCCCATATATAAAGAAAACAAAGACGTAGTCCTACGTCAAAAATGTCATTATTAATTTAGTTTATTACTAATCCTAAACGTCTTAACATATTATGTTGGTTTGTAAACAAAAACAAATACAAAAATATAACGGGATTGTTTTAAAAAAAAAATGTGTGTGCTCTTTTTCTCGTAAAGTTAGCGATAAATATAGATTAAAAAAATGAGCATGCTTATATAAAAATGTTTTGTATAAATACACGATAATTAAAAAATAGAGACTATCAGTCTCTTGTTAAGACGTTTATTAATACTATAACAGTGTTCAAATTACAGTGGTACCCCGATATACGACCTTAATTCGTTCCTGGTCGTATACCGAAGCAACCTTTCTCATAGGAAGCCATGTAAAAAAGAATTACAAAATCCGTTCCGGTCGTATACCGAGTTTGGTCATATACCGGGGTATCACTGTATTTTTGAATCCATTAACATGGCTAAACATATATGTACATATGTAGATACATTTTACACATGGGAACGGATTAATTCGTTTTACATCTTATGGCAAAGGTTGCTTTGGTATACGACCGCACATTACGAACGAATTAAGGTCGTATACCGAGATACCACTGTAAATGAATTTTTAGTGTTTCTATATCCCCTATTTTAAGTTCATTTTTCACACGCCGGCTCTATTTATTGTACATCAAAATGGTTGTGGTTATACACACAGAAAAAATTAAATGTTTCAAATTAGCAGCCCACTAAAATTATAAATTATTTGGATTGAAAACATAGGGTAAACCTAAAACCATAAAAAGATTACCATTAAAGTAGTGTAAAGAAAATATTTTCGAAATATTTCGCAAATTTATTTTATTCAATTAATATATCCATGATTATTAGTATTTAGCAGGAAGGTAATAAACTAATAATTGCTAATAAGAAATGAATAAAATATATTCCTTTAAAGAAATATACATAAAGGCCGGTCAATATTTCACAATAAAATTCAAAAATTCTGCATAAAAATTGAGTAAATTGTGCAATGTACTAACGTCACACAAGTATATTGGGCAATTTAATTGTGCGTGAATACCGGCCTTAAGTAATTTTTTCAGTAATGTGTCTAATATCCATTATTATCGATTGCTTTGCAAGTAATCGATTTTGCAGCGGGGTTACCTCTTAGCTCTTCCTATTTTTGAGAAATACTTTCCAAAGGCTACTCTCCTCGTTTGTGGGTAAAGATAATTCCAATTTTTAACCATATAACCTAAAACATTTTCTATTGGATTTAAGTCGGTTTTATACGCTGGCCAAGCGATAGCAAGAATTTGCAGTTTTCGATTTAACCAGCTCATAATTTCACATGATCGTGAACTGCGGAGTTATCGTGCATGAACTGGGAATTCCTTCGTATAAACACTAGTGACTGACGGTATCATTATTTCATTTAGGTTTTCCCAATACTATCGATGTGCTATGAAATTTCACATAACTCACTGACGCCACCTGCACTTATCCATCCCCACACACCACAGGATACGTGGCCACTTATTCTTGTCCTTTGGGTGATACATGTGAAGCTTAGCATAATGGCTAAGCTTAAAAACATTTCGTCCGTAAAAATAACGTTTTCCCAGTCCGTGCTTAAATCATCTTTTGCGAAAACTACCCGCGCCTCGCGAAGCGCGTTGATTAAAACTGTTTTTTGAGCTTTTAACGTTCGCGAACTAGTTACTGCATATTATAACGTGCCAACGCAGTTGCAGCTGCTGTTTAAAATGGTTCAGGGTAAACTCCTCTGCAACATTTTCTCGTTGAACTTCATTTAATATTATTGCTCTACCGTTCGGAGGCAACCGATCAATGGTTCTTGTTTCTGAAAACCTATTTATTCATTTGATTACAGTAGTTTTCTAAAAACAATTTATAATTTACCATTATTTTACAAGACAAGTTTATGCAACTTACTGAAAAGCTAAGCTTACGTGAAATGTATCCGATGGATTTATTTTCTTTATGTAGGGTAATTAAACCCAATTTTTGTGCAACATTCAGTTGCTGGTGAATTGAATCACGTTCCATTCTGTACAGTTAGATTGCAAAAAAAAGAAAACAGAATAAATGACTAAATCTTTTTTTTTTTTTCTGTATTTATTGTTGTAAATGTGATCATATAGATCACCCTATTTTTTATCAAAATTATAGCTAATTGGAAATATTTACATAATAAAAATGCAATTGTTGCTGCCATCAAAATCGTGAAAACTTATAGTAGTTTTATATCTATATATATATAAAACAAAGTCGGGTTAGTTACTCCATTTATAACTCAAGAACGGCTGGACCGATTTTTATGATCTTTGATTTGTTGGATTTGTCTCCGCCCCGAATAGCAGAATAACTATTAAAACATCGGAAAAATTCACGAAAACAAAATTTATGAAGAAAATTCATTTTCTCATACATTTTGCATGGAACGGCTTTTTTGATGATATCTCGAGAACGGATTGACTGATTTCGATAAATTTTTTGTTTTTGTTAATTTTTCATTTTCACGAAAATTTAAACTTTAAAAAAAAAATAAAAACTAAATGGTTTGTTTACAGAAAAAAGACCAACTATATATTATTGTCTATATTCATCTCTCTGCAACTGACCACGCTTGAGAAAGAAGATGTTGCATGGGAATTTGTTGTTGTTTTCGTTTGTTTCTGGGCTAAGTATTTCATGTCCCTTTTGCATACCATTGAGCACGTGCGCCGCAATTTATTAGCATTTGTTTCGAGTTTTCACCAATTTTCATTCAGTTTTCGACGGTTATTCATTTGAATTCGATTGAATTAATTCTCTTCAAACGATTTCTTTTGAAATTCATCAGTGAAAAGTGATTTCAAAGAGTTCAGCTTGATGAATTGCACATTGTAAAAGGTTATACAGTTTGTACCAAATAAATAATATCTTACGAGCCAAATTTCCTAATCCCGAAACCGATCCAGCCCTGCATGATGTTGTAATTACGAACATGATTCACAATCCGTGTGGCGCCATCAACCCCCAATCACCGTGCATGATCGACGGCAAGTGTTCCAAACGTTATCCACGAAATTTGACGGCAATGACTATTACTGGCAACGATGGTTATCCACAGTATCGCCGTCGATCACCGAGGATAACGGTATAGAACTAACACAAAGAAAGTGAAAGGAAACGATTTCGTGGTCGACAACACTTGGATTGTTTCGTATTCGCCACTTCTTTCCAAAACACTCAAGCCGCATTGCAACGTGGAGTATTGCATTCCCCATGATGATCAACAAATCATAAGGGCAATCCTTGAGTGTTTGAGGTCTGAATCTAGAAAATGAATCTTTCTCTCACGGTCAATTGTACATAGCATGTTCACGTGTCGGCAAACCATCCGGTTTGTTCGTTCTCGCACCTGACAATAAAACGAAAATAGTCGTATATCACAAGGTGCTTCAATGAAGGGAATGCCCGAGCGCAATCCATCCAGCAAATAGTTTAACAAAAAGCAGTGCAAAAATTTCACGCGAATCATTTCGATTCACTTCAATAAAGCAAATGCCTTGCTGTCACGAGAATTACATTCATTCTAATGTAATTAAAATACATTTTATTTTGATTTTGATACATTTATTGTACTTAATTATTTTGAGTATTTATTTTATCTTAATAAAAACTGAATTTAATTCAGCTTATAAGTTAACACAACATTTATTGATCCTGAGGTGATACGAATTTCGCCGGGTCAGCTAGTTTTCATATATTCTAATTTCAACCTCCGAGCGATCAAGTTGTGTTTTATGATTAATATTTAATAAATAATATTTTGTTGAGTTTTTATAAATACAGTTGTGTTTGTGTGCTATGGGACTAAGTGATTTTTAATTAATTGATTCTAGTAGTGATAATTTGTGATACCATATTAACTGTGATATATGATAATTGTGTTATGCTAAGTACTGTTTGATTTTAATTTAAGAACTTTTATATTGATGTGGTTTGTGCATAGAAATCATTGTGAACGTGTTGCTAATAACTATCATACTGTGTATTACGTTATCACGATTCTATAAGTAGATATAACTGTGAAGGTTTCTATTCTAACATTATTCTACCTGCCCGTATAATCAAATAATTTACAACTCAACAGTTAATAAACTTTACTCTTTTTAATACATATGTACAATAAATCATTCATTAATAGTTCATTCATATAATAAAATAAATAACAATTTTAACAATAAATATAATACAGTAAAGTTGTGCCTATTTTTTTTTTTTTTTTTCTCTATATATATTAAACAATTTTGAATTTACATAACACCGAAAATGAATTGTAATACTTGTAAAAAAAGTTTTGCTGCTACGTGTTATGATTGCAGTGGGATTGATCGTGCTGCGATCAATTCAATTAAAAAGTATTCAAGTATGCGCTATTTTGGCAACTGCTGTATACAATTGGTCGCGAATAAGAACATGTCCAATATTTTGAAGAAAATTGACGTGATTGTGGACAAGGCCACCGAAAATTTGGACTTACAAAATATTGAATCGGAGGTTGCTGAAAATCGCAAATTAATCAATGCTTTGATAAATAGGTTTGATGACACCACTAAGCCTATATTGACAAAAGCCGTTCAGTCTGGCTCCAATTCCAATGAGGGCAATCCGCTGAGGCCAGTGCAAGCTGTCGTGGGGACGGGTACACCCGTCAATTCGATTAAAACTGTTTCGTTGCCTGATAAGAAATATTTATATATCAGTCGTATTGATCCATCCGTGTCACCTGACCAGATTGTTAATTACATCTGTGAAAAATTGCAAAACTGCTCACCGGAGGAAATAAATTGTAAACTGTTACTCTCCAAAGATCGGGTAATGGACAATTCACTGACGTTCATTTCCTTCAAAATTGGATTGAAGGAGTCCTATTTCGACTTACTCAATAACTCCGACGTTTGGCCTCCTGGTGTATTATTCCGGCCATTTACAAATTATCCACGCATACCAGAAAACCGGACTGGGATCACTTTTCAACATCCAAAGTAACTTTCCGGCACTCAACACTCCATCATCACTTATCCGTCGTAGCAGTGAAGCGGTTCTCCAGCCACTATCATTTTTAAATATCTACTACCACAATTCAAATAGTATACGAGCTAAATCAAAATCTTTGTATATGTCAATTTTAGAAGAAGATTATGATGTCATTTGCATCGTTGAGTCGTGGTTAACAGTCCATTTCAAAACGGAGGAATATTTTCCGTCGTCTTATGCTGTTTTTCGGAGAGATAGATATCTGCAAATGGACACTTATAACAAGGGTGGTGGTATTGTAGTGGCAGTTTCTGATAAATATCCATCCAGTCGGATAACGTTGGCTAATTGCGATGACGAAATTGTTGCTGTTCGTGTACGATTCCATTCATATTCGTTGATAATCTGTGTCACATATATACCCTGTCATTCAAGCATGGCAGTATATCACAGGTTTGCGGACACTGTGAAATCTAATATTGTTCCATTGCTTCAGCCGGAGGATCGGCTTTTTATTTTTGGAGATTTTAACATACCAGATATTGTATGGGAGATTGTTGATCACAATCTGACCCCTATTAACATGAGCGACGAGATGGAAAACTTCATCTCTGAAATTTTTTCATTGGGTTTAAAACAATGTAACAATGTTAGGAATAATAGTGGTAACGTATTGGATCTGGCTTTTGCACCGTTTGATCATGAGGTGACAGTTTCTGCTTGTGAGGATTTAACTGGATCGTCTAGTATTTTCCACTCTCCGCTGAATATTTCAGTTTTATTTGAATGCTGCGAGTTGGCCGAAGAAAATGTGAACTCATGGAATTTTAATTTTAAAATGGGCGATTACAGTTCCTTAAATGCATTTCTGGATGAGTATGATTGGTCGTTTTTAATGCCTGTGATAATATCGACGATATGTTGAGCGAATTCTATCGGATCATTAACCTAGGTATTGAGAGATTTATCCCTAGGGCGAAAGCTTCATGTGTAAAGAAGGAACCGTGGTATAATAATGAGTTGATAAATTTAAAAAATAGAAAAGACAAGGCTCACAAAAAATATAAATTACGTCCTAATGTTGTTAATTACAACTCGCTCGTTGTATTGCGTAAGAAGTATATATATATATATATATATCAAAATCGATTTCTTTATAGCAGTTATATTCTGGAAGTTGAATCAACGATTAAATCAAAGCCAAATAAATTTTGGCACTTTGTTAATTACAAAAGAAAATCGAATGGTTACCCTTCTACAATGTTTTTAAATGATCGTTCGTGCGATAACGTGCGTGATACTTGTGATTTGTTTGCCGATTTCTTTGAGAGTGTATATAATTCAAAAACTAATGTTTCTAATTTTAATAATTGTGCAGGTAAGTCAACATTTTCAATGTTTCGTCTGGAAGTAGATACTATTTTATCCGAATTATCAAATCTTGATATTAATCAAAGTGCCGGATTCGATTCCATTCCACCCATTTTTCTGAAATTAACGAGTAATGCAATTTATGGCCATATTTCCTTCCTGTTTAATCGAAGTCTCGCTGAAGGTTGCTTCCCTATCCTATGGAAACGCTCTCTTATTAAGCCGATCTTCAAATCTGGGTCTCGTAGCGATGTAGAGAGCTATAGAGGTACATATGTATTTGCAATATTTCAGTTTTGCCAAAACTATTTGAGAAACTAGTTAAAGAACATTTGTGGTTTCATGTTAAGACTTTTATTTCTCCCAGACAGCATGGATTTTTCCCTGGTAGGTCAACCGTTACTAACTTAGTTTTATTTACAAACTGTATTTCAAATGCACTATTAAGTGGTAACATTCTACAGGTCGTTTACACTGATTTCTGCAAGGCTTTTGACAAGATCGATCATGAATTGCTGCTCCAGAAACTTGACTCTTTGGATTGTAATTTTTTGCCAATTAATTGGATTAGGTCTTATCTGGAATTTAGAACTCAAATTGTTAAAATTGGTAGTTTCACTTCAAGAGTGATTGATGTTTCTTCAGGAGTACCTCAGGGTAGTCATTTGGGCCCCATGCTCTTTATTCTTTTTATAAATGATGTGGTAAATTATCTGAATCACTCCGATATTCTAATCTATGCGCACGACATAAAAATTTTCAAAACTATTTCTTGCGCCAATGACGCAATTGACTTTCAATCTGATCTGACAAACTTTAAAGCTTGGTGTACATCTAATAATTTAATGCTAAACATCTCTAAATGCAAAACAATGGGTTTTACCCGATTACGCTTAGCCGCTAGTTATGTTTACTTTTTTGACGGTTGTATTATTGAAAGTGTCAATATGTTTAAGGATTTAGGTATAACTTTTACTCCGAATCTATCGTTTCATAAGCATATTGAGGGTTGCATTTCTAAAGCGAATTCTATGCTTGGGTTTATTAAAAGGTTTTCGCTCTACGAACGCTCTACGAAGTCTACCTAGAGATACAAGCGTACCTGCTTTCATACTTCCAGCGTATCGAGGTAGGTGTAAATTAATAAACATTGAGCCTCTTTTTATTCGTAGGATTGAGATTAGCGCAAACTTTGTTCGTGACTTACTAGTATCAAAAATCGATTGTTCAGAAATATTGTGTTTGCTCGATATACATATATACTCCTTTACGTGTGCTGCGCGATAAAGATTTCCAAATTAAGATTCCACTTTGCAAGAAAAACTACGGTAAATGTGAGCCGATTTATCATTCATCGGCAGCTTTTAATAAAGTACGGTCTGCTTTTAACTTTAATCAGTTTAGAGATGCGTTTAAGAAATTGATGTCGAAGTAGCTTTTAGATCTTTGGTAAATTTTAATTTTTTATTTTTTAATTTATATTTATACTTGAATTATTTTATGAATATAATTTTATTAAATTTTGATAAATGTAACCAGAATATAATAATTTGGTGATAATAAATAAATAAATAAATATATAACCAACTTTTGCATGCGATAGTACATTATAAAAATCACTAACCACTTATCACAAGCACACATTTTCTCTCATTCATTTTATTTTAAGGATGAATTTTGTTTTTGCCTTTGGTATTATTATTATTATTATTATTACTTGAGGGCCATGTGGGGGCTCAAGCCACCCCGCACTGCGACCTAAAAGATCTTTTGTGCATTAAGCCCTACTTAATTATCCGTCCAGTCAATATTCAAGCTCTTAATGAACCTGATAATACTGCCTAACGGTACGTGATACATACTATCTGGGCTCATTGCTCTCCCTCCTAGATGGTTTAATTATCCGTCCAGCCAATATTCAGGCTCTTAAAGAACCTGATAATACTGCCGACCGGTGTGTGATACATACTATCTGGGCTCATTGCTCTCCCTCCTAGATGTAATAACATTTACTTCTGCTAGAAGAGCGGTAGCATTGGGACTCAAGGACATCGAGAGGGCAGACCCTCTCCCATATATTCCTATCCATGCCTCGTCTACCGTTTTGATTTTACTCTTGCGAGTTGCTGGGACATACTATCTGGGCTCATTGCTCTCCCTCCTAGATGTTTACTGTTGGAAGTACTTCTACACGCGATACATATTATCTGGGCTCATTGCTCTCCCTCCTAAATGTTTACTGTAGGAAGTACTTCTACACGCGTTACGTACTATCTGGGCTCATTGGTCTCCCTCCTAGATGTAATAACATTTACTTCTGCTAGAAAAGCGGTAGCATTGGGACTCAAGGACTTTGAGATGGCAGACCCACTCCCGTGTATTCCTTCCCGTGATTCGTCTACCGTTTTGATTTAACTCTTGCGAGTTGCTGGGAATAAAAAAAGTCGCCTGTAGGTCACCCAGGTTTACTACAGGAAGGCTAAATAAAACTGGAGGGTGCCTGGTATCCAGAGTCCGCATATATAGACTGATTAACCTATCAGCCATTCATCCATCGGCATATGCTGTTCCACCTTAGATTAGGGATTTTTTGTCAAGGTTTTCTCCTTTAGCGTCGTACTTTAGCCTGTCACCAAAGACCACATTCAGCCTAATGGTTACAGTTACCGGTGGTTGCCACGAGGAGGCAGTACGTACACCTGCGCCTACTGGAAGTTTACGGAGCCCCTTCCAATAGACGCCAAACCACCTTGCCTTTGGTATACAAAATTCATACGAGTCAATTTTTGTTTTTCACTCTCATTTTTTTTGTTTATTCAGGTTTGAATTGCTACACATTGGCACCCGCTATGAAAAGGATTAGCAACCTATATTTAAATCATTTTTTTAATCGTATTAAGACGTCTCTGAAATATTAATTTGGTTCATATAATAAAACACAATTACAGTGAAACCTCTATATATTGAACAGCGAAGGGACTGTCCAATTTATGGAGGTGTCCAATATAAGGAACATTTTTTTTTTTAGTAAAAAATAAATGATTTGCATATCAACATTTTTATATTAAATTCAGATTAATTCCATAGTTAATTCAACATTTTTGTTGTCTGACTACTTTTGTTGTCCAATTTCCAATATATAAAGGTTGTCCTAAATATAGAGGCTAAAGAGCCTTTTTTCAAGGGACTGAATGAAAGTGTCCAAAATAGAGGAGTGTCCAAAATAGAGAGGTGTCCAAAGTTGGAGGTTTTGCCACTTTCTTATTGTGATATTTATTTTGATAACTTTTAATTTTAAATTTTTTTTTATTACATATTAGTATTTATAAACATTTATTTACACACCCTAAATAAACACATTAAAAAAATAATATAACATTTTTTAAGTAGACATTCTTATTGTGATATATTACATAATTATAAATTATAATTTTTTAATTCGCTACCGGTTTCGGATATTACATCCTTTATCAGGTCTGAAACTTCTGAACTGAAACTTTCATGATGTTGCTAAACTTCATTCTGCCTGTTGTTGTGGTTGTGAATTATCATTTCATAAATTTTATTTGTCTTGGTGTTCAATTTTTCACTGAGCAACAGGGAATCTTCTCGTCGTTTGTATATCTCCAGCTCTTTTATCCGATTCATCATGTTGCCCTAGACTATTCTATGCATAACGTGCATATTTGTTTGTATGTCAATATACAAATGTTTTTCATCACTCAAATGTTGCGCATAGTTTGATTTTATATTATTTAAATTTCTATTATTTATTTAGTTCCGACATGTGCTCTTTAAAACGTTTCTCAAATGATCTACCCGTTTGTCCGATATAATATTTCATGCAGTCACTACCTGTTAATCTATAAACACCGCTGTCAAATTCATTGTCGTGCTGTGTTCTCAACTTTGGTTGCAACCTGTTGTTGGTTTTATATGGTATTGTACCCGTAATATTTCAATATTTTCGTCATTATATTGCTGGTGCTATCGTCATAATTCACTGTTATATATTTTTTATTATTATATTCATTTGTATAAAGTGTAGCTAAATTGTGATTATTAAGAAGACAAACATGCATATTACGCATAGAATAGTCAAGGGCAACATGATGAATCGGGTAGAAGAGCTGGAGATACACAAATGACGAGAGGATCCTCTGTTGCTAAATAAAAAATTGAACACCAAGAAATAAAATTTATGAAATGATAATTCACAACCACAACAACAGGCAGAATGAAGTTTAGCAACATCATGAAACTTTTTTATGCAAGCTATTTAGTAGTAGTTTCAGACCTGATGAAGGATGTAATATCCGAAACCGGTAGCGAAATTAAATAATTATAATTTATAATTATTAAAATGTAATATATTACACTAAGAATGTCTACTAAAAAATGTTTTATTGTTTTTTTAATGTGTTTATTTAATGTGTGCAAATAAATGTTTATAAATATTAATAATAAAAAAAAAATTATAATATTAATATTAATCAATGTGATATAAGCCGCAGAAAATGATGAAAATGGGATTACACCATTTGCACAGTACATTTATTTTTATTTGAAAATTTAAATTACGATCGTTTCAGAAGTTACTGATTTGTCAAATTTTTAACAAACACGAGTGGTTTTTTAGAAATTTGACAAAGATGTAACATCGAGTGTTTGTTGGAAATTTAACAATTTTCAATTTCGTAATTTCAATTTTCAAATAAAAATAAATATCACAATATGAAAGTGGCAAAACTAAAATAATTGTTATATTTTTCAAAATCTTTTATAGTGTTATTAGTATACGAAAAAACAACAAGATGTTAAAGTTAATTTACTCTATAGTATAACACATTTAAAATAAAGTTGCACAGCTTTTGGAGTGTTGACTTTCTAAACCTTACTCATTTTCATATTGCGCGAGTATTTAGCGTTAACTGAAATAATGGTTTAATTATTTAATTTATGATCTCTTTCTGCTAATAAGTGAATGAAAAATAATTAGAATAATGATATGATTTCAGGTGTTATTAAAATTTAAACAGTTATTAGGTTTTAGTACTTATGGTGTAAAAACACTGATATGTATTGTATATATTTTTGATTGCCCTTAGAATTTTTTCCTGTCGTAATAAAATGTACAAATCGAAAGTAATGTAATATTTATTTGAAAATAAACACAAAATTGAATGGTAAAGTATTGTTATCTTAATAAATAAATTGATAAATCTCAAGAGCCTCATATATTCTTCAATAGTTATCTGTTTCTCTATCTTGTTTGTTTTGTTTGTGCGATTATTTGAAGAGAAAAATTGAACGAACGAATAATATTGTAGATAAATTTTAATGTCTATAGGAACATTTTCTTTTCAGTATCAATAAACTTATCTCTCCTTTTGTTAATTTTATTGATATTCTGTGAAAGTTGATGAAATTTGATTATACAGGGTGTCTTGTATTAGAGTGTAAATATTTTCAGCCATGATTCCTTGATTAATTTCAAGCAAAAAATCGTTCTTGGAGGTGGGGCCCATTTTCAATATTTACCTAGATACAGTGCGTTAAATAAAATTAGTTTGGGGTGGTACCTTCACACATATTTTTCTTAATTACACCAAAGTTAGGAAGACTACACCAAGCATTTGTAATATTATTTTTATGGATCAGAATTACCTTTGTTTTAATGTATTATGTAAGTACGTAGCCCATTCCGTTGTTTGAATATTAATGTTTAAACTTTGAATATTATTTAAACATCACTAAAATTTTGCATTTTTCATAGTTTTTTGCTCATAAAACATGTAAATAATAAGTCATTTCTACTTTTTGCTCGTTCCTCATACAAATACCTACAAAAATCTCATAGAAACATTTGATGTATGTTTCTAGATAACATGAGAAATTAGAATACAAATGTGTCATGTCAATTAAAAATCAATCAATTTTGTAGCTTTTTACGACACTTTATTAGTTTTTCGTAAATACTTTTTACAGCAAGTAGGTACTCAAAATGGCCACCTCTATTTTTAATGCATTTTAATAGTATTTTCTAAATTTCTATTGATACAATTTTATTATCCAAAATCTCCCTTATTTTTATTGCAGCCGCAACAATTCTCTCGTTTAGGTCTTTGATAGTTACAATTACAAATTAATAAACCAACTGTATCATTGTTCCCCATAACCAATTGTTTTAGCCCACGAATACAGATTATGGAAATTCATATTACCGTCCCTCATATACTGTGATTCGTCCGCCCATAGAATATTGAAAAAAGTTTCGTTCTGTGAGGAAAAGCACCAACATCACAACCTATAGTTAACCTTAGCTTTAAGTAAATACTGTAACAAATATATATGGAAATGTATTAATTTATGAGTCTTTAATCCGATAGAAAAATAATAAAATGTAGAAAAGGCAGAAAGTGCTAAGCTATCGTGGAATGAAGGTCATTCTAATTATAATAAAATTACAAAAATAATTATTAAATAAATAATAAAGATAGTAAACTTTTCCATTGTTATTAAAATGAAATAAAATATTAAACAATTAAAATAAAAACTTAATTCAATTGTGTTACCATGGTTTAATATATATGTGACGCCCCACCAGTGCTTAAATTTTCATAACTTATGGTACAAACCGCTCGGTACCACTACAATTGGTGACAACGGTAAAAATTTTACCAAAATTTTAAACCATGTGTTAAATCAAAATGGGTTTCAAATATTAAGGAACTTTAAAATTGTAATGTGTATAAAATGAAAATTTAAAATAAAAAGTGAATTAATAATAAAATTATAAATTTAAATTTTGCTCAACGCAAACATAAACCTAAACAAAATTTTACGTTGAAATCATTTATTAATGCAACGTAAAAAAAAAAAAAAATTAAATTCTAACAATGAATGTTATGGCAATCGAAAAATCTTAAGTTTCTAAATAGCACAAATCGATTCATTGTTCTATACGTATTATAAAAAAATAATTCATTAATGAGTTTATGGACGTTACGTTATAAAAAGAAAAATTTAAAATTCCGCAACGACAAATAAACAACAAAAATCTCGTGATCATCATTATTCCGGTGCAAGGCCATCATTAGAAACCAGAAACAACTATGACCACATGGGAATCAACAAATGAATAAATGTGAAACCGCTACTTCCATCTTTATGCGATTATACAACTAAGTAAGCAGCCAATAAATCATCTCGGTTATCATCATCATCTACGATCCAATGGATTATTAACAATTGTGTAAGCCATATTTAATTAAATTAATATTTCTAATTTTTATTTTTAAATTTACCAAACAAAAAAAAATCAATTTCAAATAAGATACGTTCAATATAATTACATATTTTATTTTAAATTTCATTAATTCAATTCACCATACATCTTTTCTAATTGAATCAAAATATTTGGTGTGTGAATTTTTTTTGGTTCGCCAAACGGTTTTATTAAAATTAAATTTTGAATATGATAAATTTTAAATTAAAATTTATTATGTAGCGTGTGTTTAATACTATAGTGACCTCCTCTATTTATTTCCTCGAACGGCAAAACATCTATCAATGATTCTAATAATAATGACGCAACTCATCATTAAATCTAGTACGTCTTCGAACTGTCGTAATAAATAGAGAACCACATCCTTTTGTTGGACCCAGTCATTTAAATAGTCAAATTATTTCCAATTATCTTTCCACATCTTCTGTTACGAATTCCCAATTTTATTTAGTAATCAGAGTGAATATTCCGAAAAATGGCAGCTTTAGATGCAAAGTATGTCTTAAAACTTGTTCCAAATTTCAACGGCGAACCAAGACAACTTCATAAATTTTGCTCGTGTGCAACATTCATATTTAAAACTTTACTCGATGCCGATAAGCCTGCTTTCGTAGAATTACTTAAACTAAAATTGAAGGGGAAATCTATGATGTAATTCGATATACTGATATAAAAACTTTCGCTGATTTTAAGGAAATATTAACATTATTGGCCAGATGCAAATGGAATTGGCTGACATCAGGCAGAGCAAAGGTGAAGATGTTCGATCTTATGCCACTAGAGTTGAGATGCGAGTCCACGATTTAAATGAAGCATGCATCGCTTCTCAAGGGCAGGAATCAGCTACAACTATTCAAAACCTTAATGCACACATTGCACTTCAGTCGTTTCAGGAGGGTCTAGACCAATCGATAAAAATAATCATCAAAGCATGTCGATTTAATAAGCTGAATGAAGCCATCAATCAGGCCATCCAGGAAGAAACTATTCTTAAAAAATTTTCTAGAGTTCGTACATCAGATTCTTCTTCTTCTTTTACTGCAAAACCTCAACCTAAACAAATTTGTCACTTCTGTAATAAAGTAGGACATGAAATCAACCAATGCTATAATAACCCAAAAAAATAAGGTCAAATCAGTAAAGACATATTCAGTACTTCGTTGTGCGTATTGTAAACGTATGGGTCATCATATACAAGAGTCTACCCTCAAGAAAGCAAGTGATGAAAGAAGAGTGACAAAACTATCAACTTCGGGAAATGTAAGCGGGTCTTCGAGGTCAACCAAAGACACTTCTTCGAAGAACCCATAATAAACGAGTGTTCCAAATTAATTCAACCAGTTGAAGATAAATATCTCACACAAGAAAACGTTATTTATCCTATAACTGAATTTACTAAAAACGATAGTAAAAGTCATTATCTTCATATTAATCTTGACATAAGTAGATTCGAAACCATTCCTTTCCTCCTAGATACTGCTGCCGAAGTGTCCCTTATTAAAAATGGTTTATTGAATGACATAGTCAAAATTAATACAAGTAATATTTGTAAACTAAAGGGTATTTCCTCCGATTTAATCCGAACCCTTGGTGAATGTTCAGCCAAATTATTACTTCCTGATGGAAATCGATTGGACATCAACTTTCAAGTAGTACCTGATTCTTTCCCCATAACTTGTTCGGGTATTATAGGCTTGAACTTTTTCAACAAATTTAAATGCAATATCGATTTTCTAAAACAAGTTGTAAATATACCGTTAGAAAATTCGTTAGTTCCGTTAAATTTATCCCAGGAACTTGAATTGAATTCTCCGCAGTCTATCAGAATTTCTCCTCTTTCGGAGAACACAATTACAGTGTTAGTTAACTCTGTTGATGAGTCAGAATACGTTTGCTTATCTCAGGAGGTAGCACCTTCCGTGTTCATATCAAATTCAATTCATAAAATCAAAAACAACTCAATGCCAATCTCTATCGTAAATATTTCTGAAGACGAAGTTACTCTAACCGAACCTCTTAATAAGTACCAAATTTACCAATTACAAAATTGAATGATGTCATAGATAATAGACTAGACACTCTTTCATCTTTGATAAATTTAAAACATTTGAATTCAGAAGAATACTGCACTATTAATGAAATAATTCGGGAATATAATGATATTTTTCATCTCGAAGGCGATGTTTTGACTTCAGCAAATGTTGGTATTCATGAAATTCGTACCCTACCTAATGTAGAACCCATACATGTACGGCAATACCGACAACTCCATTCTATAAAATTGGAAATTCAAAAGCAAATAAACCAAATGCTCGAGGACAAAATTATTGAAAATAGTGTAAGTCCTTGGAATTTTTCACTACTTGTTGTGCCAAAAAAAAAAAATTGAGGTGTGGCCAACACACGACTTTCTTTTACGAACAGCGAATTTTGAGGAACTTTTATAATGCAAATTTCTCGCAAACTTAATTAAGATTGTTTTTATTATTTCATGTTTCAAAATAAATTTTCTGTTTCACGGAATCTGGGAGCTGGGAGCTGGGACCCCAAAATGTATGTAAAAAGTTTAAACATGAAGTTACAGTTTGATTGGTTAAACCATCTGGACTACAAACTGACAGACATATATACCAACAAATACCACTTCGAAACCCAATTTTTCGGACTCATTATTACACATTTAAAAGAAAATAGAAGTTGATATTTATGAATTTAAATTTTTTCTTTTAATTTTTTGGAATTTGTATTAGTGATTTTTTGAAAACCTTATAGTTTTTACTTTTAGGATATGTGCAAAACACATTTTCTGGCCCAAGAGAGTGGCCACTTCCGGTTGACCGGTTTGGCAATTTAAAATACATTTATGCTAAAACACCGGAAGTACGTAGTGTGCAAATTAATTATAATTAGCATACTTGTGCTAATACACACAATAATTAAAATGACAAATGCAAGAACTGCTGTAACTCCCTGTAAAAAAGTGTGGGGGGGGGGGAGGAGTTGCGAAATATTTTTGCAATTATAAAACGATATACATACTAAAGGACCACAAACCCTAATAAGTCGTTAAAAAAGTTAAGAAACATGAAAAAATGATGCACCTTCAATTATATAATATTTCCATTAAAAACCGGAAGTACGTCACTGTAGTATGCAAATTAATTATAATTAGCATAATTAGGCTATATATACACATATATTTTGGTGTTGGCAAAACAACATTTTTATTTTTTTTTTATAAAATTTTAAAATTTTTTTTTTAAAATTTTTAAATTTTTTTTTTAAATTTTTAATTTGTTTATTTTTATTTTTTTTTTTATTTTTTGGAAACATTTTGTATTAGTAACTTTTTGTAAACCTTATACTTTTTATGATATTTGCAAAACAAATTTTGTGGCCCAAGGGAGTGGCCACTTTCGATTGACCGATTTGGAGTAAAATCCACTGGGTCCTCCCAATTTATCAAAAAAGCTTAAATCTGAAGTTTCAGTTCGATTGGTTAAGCCATCTGGGCTGTAGAGAGGACACAGAGTGACAGACTGACAGACGGACAGACAGAGGGACAGACAGACGGACAGACAGACTGACAGACAGACATCATTTCGAAACTCACTTTTTCGGACTCAGGGGACCTCAAAACAGATAAATCTTCAATAATCTCAAGGTCGAAAATTTTCATGATTACTATACTTTATTTTACTTTCGTAAAAGAAAGTAAAACACCAGTAATCAAAAGAAATGGCGCGTGGTAGTTGATTATCGTAGGCTCAACAATGTTACAATTGATGATATCTTCCCTTTGCCAAATATTTCTGATATTTTGGATAAACTTGGAAGTGCGGAATATTTCTCATCTATTGATCTTTATAGCGGCTATCACCAAATAAACCTGGAAAAATTGGATAGGGAAAAAACTGCATTCAGCTCAGATGAGGGTCACTACCAATTTATTAGGATGCCATTTGGTCTTAAAGGTGCCCCTTCGACCTTTCAACGCATGATAAATAATGTCCTAAGTGGACTAAACAATATTAAATGCTTAGTCTATTTAGATGATATTGTCACCTTCGGATCTTCACTCGCGGAACATAACAAAAGACTTATAGAAGTTTTTGATCGCATCCGTAAATTCAAATTGAAACTTAATCCGGAGAAATGTAAATTTTTAAGGCAAGAAATTACTTATCTTGGACACGTAGTAACACCCAACCGCATTAGACCAGATGAAAATAAAATTATAGTCATAGAAAAATTTCCAATTCCTCGAAATACAACTGATATTAAATCCTTCTTAGTTACCGAAAATTTATTTCAAATTTCGCTGGTTTAGCGAAACCACTTACTTCATTATTGAAGCAGAATCAAGCTTTCGTCTGGAATGCATTGTGCCAAAATGCATTTGACAAATTAAAAAACCACACTATTCATCCGCCTGTGTTGCAAATGCCAGACTTTGCCAAACCGTTTATTTTAACTTGTGATGCAAGTGATTTCGCGGTAGGTTCCGTTTTATCACAGCTTGTTGAATCACATGATCTTCCTATTGCGTTTGAAAGCCGCACATTAAATAAAGCTGAAAAAAATTATGCAACGATTGAGAAGGAGCTGCTTGCCATTGTGTGGTCAGTTAATCATTTCCGGCCATATTTATATGGTAACAAATTTTCGATTGTTACGGATCATAAACCATTGGTTTGGCTGTGCAATTTGAAAAATCCATCATCACGCTTGATGCGATGGAAAATTAAACTGGATGAGTATGATTATACAATTCTGCATAAACCTGGCACACAGAACAGAAACGCTGATGCGTTAAGTAGGATCTCTATAACCGACAATTCTGAAATACCTCTTCAATGCAACGTCGTTACTCGTTCACAATCCCGTAATACTGAAATAAATAATACAGACACGAATAACAAGACAGAAATGAACACATCTAAATCGTCATCATCGTTAGAAAATTCTAATATAAATCAAACATTTCCATCAAACTTACAATTCGGTTGTCCGGAGACTCTCGATCTTTCTTTAAACAATCCAAATTTAGTAGAGAGCCCTTCTAAAATTATAAATAATAGCATGGATAAATCTGATGAAAATCGTGCGCATAACCATGAAAAGGATGACATAAAATATTTAAAGGACGAAACAGAAACAAAACAACTTGTACTAGAATTTCATACATCTCCTCTTGGTGGTCACCAGGGCCTGTATAGAACTTATAATCGTATGAGAGAATATTACACTTTTCCTCATATGTACTCAACAATTAAAAATATAATATCTTCATGCAAACTCTGCCAAGTAAATAAGCATTCTAGGTTCACTAAAGAACCAATGAAAATTACGACCACACCTTCTCGGCCATTCGAAAAGATATTCCTGGATATCGTCGGACCAATGACCTCATCACACAAAAATAATCGGTATATTCTAACGATGCAGGATGACCTCTCGAAATACACTATCGCCAAGGCTATCCCCAATCAAGAAGCAGAAACTGTAGCAAGAACATTCGTTGAATATTTTATATGTATTTTCGGCATCCCTGATGAAATTTTTAGTGACCAGGGTTCGAACTTCATGAGCGCGTTATTTACTGAAATTTGCAAACTCCTCAAAATTAAAAATCTCTGCACCACTGCTTACCACCCACAAACTAGGTTCTCTCGAAAGGTTCCATAAAACATTGGGCGAGTATTTAAGGATGTTTTGTGAAAGCGACCCTTTGAAGTGGGATGAGTGGCTTCCTTATTTAACATTCTCGTATAATTCTACGCCACACAGTTCTACGGGGCTCATGCCATATGAATTAGTATTATGAATGAAACCGAAAATTCCCGTGTCACTTACTAAGGACCCTGAACCCAAGTATCCTTACGATGACTATTTCGATGATTTGAAATACCGGTTACAAAATTTATTCTTAATTGCCAGAAACAATTTATTGAAATCTAAAGAATCCTCAAAATTGAATTACGATCGATCGATAAATCCAGAAAAGTTTAACAAAAATGATATGGTTCTTCTTAAAAACGAGGCTAGAAACACTAAATTTTCTCCATTATGGCTGGGACCATACGTGATTCAAGATGTTTTGTCGGACGAAAACTGTGTCATTAAAATCGGACGTTCAAATAAAATCGTACACAATAATAGGTTGAAACATTTTAAAACATAAAGCCAAAATAATATTAACATACAGTAAACAAGAATTATTATATCAAATATTTACCATGAAATGATAATAATATGTATAATAAATATTTAGTCATAAGTAATAGAATAAAAATAATTTAATAAATATTAATTTTATTAACCTTTATATTGTATCAAAATAAATGAATTAAAAAAAAAACAATTATAAAATTATTATATTGCAAATAAATGTACATGAATTAAAAAAAATAAAAAAAATAAATGAAGAAATATAAACATTGTAAAACAAATTAATAAAATTAGTAATACACTATTAATGAAATATATTATAAAATAATTTAGTAACTAAAACAAACTACCACATGTATATAAGAATTATAATTTAACAACATTAACCAAAGCTGTAGTTTCCATTCAATAAAAGATTATCATGTGGATAACTTTTATCTTGTCTTGGGAGATGTGAGGAAAAGCACCAACATCACAGCCTGTAGTTAACCTTAGCTTTAAGTATATACTGTAACAAATATATATGTAAATGTATTAATTTATGAGTCTTTAACCCGATAGAAAAATAATAAAATGTAGAAAAGGCAGAAAGTGCTAAGCTATCGTGGAATGAAGGTCATTCTAATTATAATAAAATTACAATAAAAATTATTAAATAAATAATAAAGATAGTAAACTTTTCCATTGTTATAATGTAATGTAATTGAAATGTAATAAAATATTAAATAATTAAAATAAAAACTTAATTCAATTGTGTTACCATGGTTTAATGTGACGCCCCACCAGTGCTTAAATTTTCATAACTTATGGTACAAACCGCTCGGTACCACTACAATCCAATTACCTTCGTAAAAGTAGGTAGCAAAACTCTCTTCGTTTCTCAAAATAAGCGGGCAAAAGACCCTGGACGGGTATAATGGTATGGGTACAGATTATTGTTATGAAGAATACTATAAATTTTATAGTTTGACATAAAACATAATGAACCGTAAAGACAAACGTCCGATACTGATGGAAGGTTCATTTCTAGCCGCTCGTAGCAGAGCATCATCGCTATAAACAGATAAAAATGGTACCGGATTAGCATCCACCCGATGATTAGCCACACTTCCAGTTCCACGCAATCTTCTAAACGTGTTGGTAAATGTTTTAGTTTAAAAATATTTACGAAAATCTAATAAAGTATCATAAAAAAGTTACAAAATTGATTGATTTTTAATTGACATGACACATTTGTATTCTAATTTCTAAATGACTTATTATTTTCATGTTTTATGAGTAAAAAACTATGAAAAACGCAAAATTTTAGAGATATTTAAATAAAATTCAAAGTTTAAACATTACTATTTAAACAACGGAATCAGCTACTTACTTACATAATACATTAAAACAAAGGTAATTCTGATCCATAAAAATAATATTATAAATGCTTGGCTTAGTCTTCCTAACTTTGGAGTAATTAAGAAAAATATGTGTGTGAAGGTACCACCCCAAACTAATTTTCTTTAACGCACTGTATCTAGGTAAATATTGAAAATGCCCCCCCCCCCCTCCACAAACGAATTTTTTGCTTGAAATTAATCAAGGAATCATCCCTGAAAATATTTACACTCTAGTACAAAACACCCTGTTTATTGTATTTATGCAGAATATTGTACGAGTATAGAATACTTAATACTATAAATAGGCAAAATAAATTCTGGTCATATTTGTAAAATGCTTACTGATTAATTGGAATCCTTTCATTGGATTTTTCCACTAAACACAATTAATTTGTAAACTATTAATTATTTTCTGGTGCCAATAAATCAAAAAGGTGTCGAGTAGATCTGTCTGACTTGTCATGTTGAATAAACAAAAATTTAAATTATTTGAGTGTAGAAAATACCTATTCGGGTGTAAACCCTCAACCCCGTTTTAACAAAAATTTTGTAATAATAAACTATATGGTAGTAAAATAGGTACACATAATAACTAACAGTTGTAGGTAAATCATATTTATGGCAAATTGTTTGTGTACTAAAATATTTTCGACTGACTGTTATCACTTCCTAGAAAAAGCTACCTCGATTTCGACTTCATTCAAACAATGTTATTTTTCTGTTAAAATTAATATTTAAAAAATCGGGGTGGGCTGTGTCGTCTATACGGCCGTAGTTGTTTTGCGTGATAATGTTTATAAGATGTTGAGATTAATTATTTTATATAAATTATCTGTCACAGTTTCTTTACGTGAAAATTGACACTAGAATTGCGCCGGTCAGAAGAAGGATTCTCTCTCTACAATGCCTTCAACCATTGTTAATCGCTATTTTGTAGATTTTAATTAAAATTTATGTGGAGATTAAATATTTTAATTTAAAATAAATTATCTGAAATACATAGATTCTTTACGCATATATTGACGCCAGTATTGTTCCGATTAGATGGGGCGTTCTTTCGCTACAGTGTTCTCAATCATTGTAAATCCCTACTTTGTAGTTTGTAATTTTAATTAAAATTTATGTGGGGATTAATTAATTCATTCTAAAAAAAGGTATCTGCCACAGATTATCTACGCACAAATTGACACCAGAAAGGCTCCGATCAGATAAGATATTCTCCCGCTACAGTGTTCTCAAGTTTTGCAAATCGCCATATAGACTTTAATTTTAAAATGTATGTGGAAAATAATTTTAATTACCAATAAATTATCTGGCACAGTTTCTTTACGCACAAATTGGCACCAGAATTACTCCGATCAGATGTAGCATTCTCTCGCTACAGTGCTCTCGATCATTATAAATCGTTATTTTGTAGTTTGTATTGTAATTAACATTTATGTGGAAATTAATCATTTCAATTTAACATATCATAAATTATCTGCCACAGTTTCTTATGCACAAATTAACATCAGAATTGTTCAGATCAGAAGAGGCGTTCCATCGAGGCATATTTCTTAATCATTGTAAATCGCTATTTCGTAGTTTATAATTTTAATTAAAATTTATGTGGAAATTAATTAATTTAATTTAAAATATTATATATCCCACAGTGTTTTTATGCACAAATTAACACCAGAATTGCTTCGATCAGCTGATGTTCTCGCTATAATGCACTCAAATCTCAAAATTTATGTGGAAATTAATTATTTTAATTTAAAATAATTTAACCACCAATGTTTCTTTACTCAAAAATTGACACCAGAATTGCTCGGATCAGGTGAGCAATTTTCTCGCTATATTGGTTCAAGCATTTAAATCGCGCGATATCAGAGGCTGTGGCGCAGCCTGCCTCGCCACCGAATGGCGTCATTGCGATAATATTATGCGTGTGGCCAAGGCTGGGCAAATTACATTACACTGAGTAATTAAAATGCTTTTACGAATTACAGCAAACTCAATAATTAAAATACAAATTACTTTCAAGTGGACTAATTAAAATACAAGTTACAATTACTTTGAATTGTAATTTGAAATTAAAATACAAATTACATTATTTTACATTTGTAAATTGATAAATTTGATTTGACAAAATTCGTTTAGTGGAAAAATGTATCATTAAAACAATGATCTTCAACATTAGATTTTATAATGGTGGCTTTGGAACCAAATATCTTAATAATCCTTGAAAAAATGTAAACAAAAATTATAAAAAATGATGTAATTAAAATACCTATTACAATTACTTAGAATTAAAATAATTAAAATACAAGATAGTGTTACTTGGAAAATGAGGAATTAAAATACAAGTTACAAATTTTAATTTGAATTTTCATTACGTAATTCAATTACATGTAATTCGTTACTGCGCAGCTTTGCGTGTGGCACAACGCCTAAAGACAAACCTAAGAAATCATACATTTAAACTAAAGGTAATTTCTTACAGTTGATGGGTAATTGCCCACGACCAAGGGCCCAAATTTCTCGTCAATTTTCTGAACATACGGTGTAAGACGTTATCACGTCAAAACGGAATGATATCAAAGGGCCGAATGTCGAAGGCCCGAATGACGAAGGGCCGAATTTCAAAGGGCTGAATGGGTCGAAGGGCCGAATGTCTAAGGGCCGAATGTCGAAGGGCCGAATGGGTCGAAGGGCCGAATGGGTCGAAGGGCCGAATGTCGTAGGACCGAATGTCGAAGGGCCGAATGGGTCGAAGGGCCGAATGTCGTAGGGCCGAATAGGTCGAAGGGCCGAATGGGTCGAAGGGCCGAATGGGTCGAAGGGCCGAATGGGTCGAAGGGCCGAATTTTTTTGTTTAATTTTTTTTTTTGTTTTTATAAATATAATTTTTTAAATTTCTTGTTTTAAGGAATATTTTGTAAATTTTTTTATCAAATATAAATTAATTTCTTATGAGTTTATATTTTATTATACTTTCTTTGGATATTCTATCGACAAAAAAGTACTGAGCTCGTATAAAATAACAAAAGGAATACTAAGATTAAGATATCTAAGAAAAACAAAATGAATGTACCATGAACCTGTCTATATTCATACGACTATTATCAGAAGGCTGCCATAGGGCCGAATGTCCCAAGTGGCGTATGACAAAATTGTCCTTCACCAAAATGTACCGCTGCTGGATATGTGGAACACAAATTATAAACAACCAAAATGAATGCAATATTTTTGTCGATAGAATAGCCAAAGATGAAATATAATAAAATACATAAATTCAAAAGAAATTTATTTATATTTGATAATAAAATTTACAAAATATTCCTTAAAACAAGAAATTTAAAAAATTATATTTCTAAAAACAAAAAAACAATTAACAAAAAAATTCGGCCCTTCGACCCATTCGGCCCTTCGACCCATTCGCCCCTTCGACCCATTCGGCCCTTCAACCCATTCGGCCCTTCGGCATTCGGCCCTTCGACCCATTCGACCCATTCGGCCCTTCGACATTCGGCCCTTCAACATTCGGCCCTTCGATCCTTTCGGCCCTTCGACCCATTCGGCCCTTCGACATTCGGCCCTTTGAAATTCGGCCCTTCGTCCTCATTCCGTCAAAACTATCTACACACATTTTTAAATTTTTTTAAAAACACTTGTTAAATATTTCGCAAAATTACAAAAGGTATAAAAAATCCCTCGATCGATTTCGGCTTGTTAGGCCATCATCAGGAGTATCTACTAAACTGTTTTTTAAACCTTTTGTAATTTTGCGAAATATTTAACAAGTGTTTTTAAAAAAATTTAAAAATGTGTGTATTAAGTGTGTTTCGCCAAGTGCCTACGGCAGAAAGTGTAAAAAGTATCAAAACTATCTCTTAAAATTTCTCACACTTTACCAGCAGCAGCAATAAGCCTCCTATTTTGGCTTGAATACTTATTTTTCCTCTACTAGTAACGTAAACCCTTTTATTAAAGGATTTTATTTTTAGTGAAAACGAGCTTTTTAATAATAAACTACTTACTTTTTACACTTTCTGCCGTAGGCACTTGGCGAAACACACTTAATACACACATTTTTAAAATTTTTAAAAACACTTGTTAAATATTTCGCAAAATTACAAAAGGTTTAAAAAATCACTCATCGATTTCGGCTTATTAGGCCATACCGAATTTATTAGGCATCACTCCTGATGATGGGCTAATAAGCCGAAATCGATCGAGTGATTTTTTAAACCTTTTGTAATTTTGCGAAATATTTAACAAGTGTTTTTAAAATTTTTAAAAATGTGTGAAATAAACTACTTAGTTCTTTTATCCTCAAACTGTTGTGGAAAACTTCGAACCCATTTCAATTATCGGATTATTCACCAAATTGTTTAGCTTTTTATATACACAAATGGAAAAAAGTAATTAAATGATTTTTCGAGGGTTTTTAATTTTATTTACTAATTAAATCAAAAGTAGCTGTTAACCATTCGTATTATCAGCAGTTTTTGAAAAATAGTAACCGGTATCCGCATAGATACTAAAATATCAGATAATTTGGAAACTCTATTTTTTAGTGTAAATTTGGGTTTTCTATTTATTTCAACCCAGCATGGCTATCGAATATTATTTTTTGATAAATCTGGCCCACTCCCAAAGAAGATGGGCTGCCTAACACTTTAGCAATTAGAAATTAAATGATATCTAAATTTATTTTCCGAGGACATAGCCAGAAGACTAGGTACTTACTCAATTTACGCTTCCTTTAGTATTTTTGAGCTTTTTAAACCTTAAAGAAGGGGTGTCCAAACCAAATGAGTTTTTTGACCAATTTTCAAAATAAATAGAGCAATAAAACTCCGATTAAAAAAGAAAAATCAACTGGACAACGCGGTAATTATTTATGTATCCAGAGCCACAGAATTTATCACTCTGGGTGAGTGTGAAAACCACCGCAATTTTTATTCCATTTTGAGACTATTGCGGTGATCTTCACATCCATTCCGGAGTGAAAAATTCTTTGTCTCTGGATACATAAGTAATTACAACGTTGTCCAGTTGACTTTTCTTTCTAATCGCAATTTTATTGCTCTAGTTATTTTGAATATTTGTCAATAATACTCATTTGGCTTGGACGCCCCTGCCTTTAAGGATCTAAAAAGATGGAACGAGGATTGTTATACATATATACTTGTTGGTAAGGATGGACCTTATGGTACAACATTTTAAAGATTCTTGTTTCATTTTAAAGCTAGTACGCACGTGAAAAGCAATGAATAACTTAACTGGCAGAAATTATAAGCATGACAAATGGAGTGGTTGCTAAATATGGTGCTTACAATAATTTTTAAATCTTACTTATAAATTTCTCCATTATTCTTTCTCTAATCGTACCACAATCGTTTATTTTAATGTAAGGACGGCAAAACAAAACTTGTATTGTACATACATACAAATTTTTGTTTTCTCAACCATACATTAAAATAAACAAACGTACACTAAAAAAATAAAACGTGATTTAGAAATTAAGGAATATACTCATATGTATGTACATATGTAAGAACCATGTACTCATATATGTACATCTACATACATATGTAAGTATATTCCAATGTTTAGTTTATTCTTGAAATATCTGAATTGGATGTTATTTCTCAATCTGGGAATAGTTCAAATAATCGATACGATAATTGTGCACGCGCTATAAAACTGCTTAACCGCGGCACATTATTTGGCGAAAAGAGAGCCAGCAAGGATCATAAATAAACTGGCCTATAATTTAACCCTTTGACTCGTCATTTATTTTAAAACGCTTGTTGTTTTGCTTAAGTATCTGAGTAATTCTGAAATTTTATAATATTTTTCGCGCTAAATAACCTTTTTTGGTAGCTTAAAACTAAGAGCCAACAAAGTAACACTTAAAAAATCCATTATTAGTGCATTGAATCCCAAAAAATATGTTTAAAGTGTATGTACACAATTGTATACAGTACGAGTCAATGCGTTAAAAAAATTATATATTAAAATGGAATTGTATCTTAAAGGTGGAATATTATAATAAAACTTGTTATTTATTTCTAGGTAACAGGAATTGTTGGGCGAGCTGATGTATTAGCATGCATATTTTTCCTGGTGTCGTTACTTGTGTATCATGGGTAAGTTTTATTTATCAACCAATTTGTAAATTACAGTACAGTTTTTGTATATTTAGAAATTTCACAAACAACCCAATTTTTAGTTCAATTTAATAAAACTGCAAGTCACAAAATCACAATACATAATCAATTTTCGACTCATTTGTCTTGTTTTCCAATTAAAATCCACCACAAAAAAATGAAATGAATCCAGAAATTCCTAGAGTTTGTGCTGTTGCTTTTCTCACTGGAAAAAAATTCTATTTTTAAAAAAATAGTACATTGTTTCATTAGGATTAAAAGTGATACTTTGTTTGACTAGAAATTATATTTACATGCGAAATGAAGCGCATCGTTGCCGAGCAAGTGCAACGATTGCAAGTAAAACAAAGCCACTTTTAATCCGAATAACACATACATACTATTTTTTCTCTACCGAAGAAAAATTCATTGCCAATTAATTATAAGTACAAATTATATGCATTTGAAATTTCTAGATTTCTGCTCAAATATTTTGTTTAGCTAAGGATGTTTTGGCTTTTTTAGTTTTCGGTATTTTATTGTAACAAACCATAATGTACGTATCAATTAATTTTAATACTGAAAACAGTATTAAGCCTGATTTTCTGATTTCCATTAACATTTAGATAGTATAAACAAAATCCGATGAAAATATACTTTTTTAGTTTTGCAGTACTGAAAAAATTATTAAACATAGTATACTGATATTATTTACTGAAAAAATATGAAGCGAAGTATATTTATTCCGAACTAGAAAAACAACTGTACCAAAAATTGTGTACGTGTTGTATGTGAAATTTTTCCAAAAAAAAAAATGGAGGTGTGGCCAACACACGACTTTCTTTTACGAACAACGAATTTTAAGAAACTATTATAATGCAAATTTCTTGCAAACTTAATTAAGATTGTTTTTATTTTTTCATGGTTTCTGTAATTTGTATATTTTTGAAATATTTGCAAAATAAATTTTCTGTTTCACGGAATATGGGAGCTGTAACCCCAAATATTATGTAAGAGATTATTGATGATATGTATATCGATTTTGAGGTCCCCTGAGTCCGAAAAAGTGGGTTTCGAAATTATGCCTGTCTGTCAATCTGTCCGTTTGTCTGTACGTCTATCAGTCTGTGTCTTATCTATAGCCCGGATGGCTTAACCAATCGAACAAAAACATTAGATTTAAGCTTTACTTATGTAAAAGAAAGTATGTAATACAAAATAATAAATGTGTAAGAAGTTTGCGTAATTGGTTTCTCAAAATTCCCTGTTCGTAGAAGAAATGTGTTGGCCACACATCAAATTTATTTTTTTTATAAAATTTTTTAATTTTTTTTTTAAATTTTTTTTTTTAATTTTTTTTTTTTTTAATTTTAAATTTTTTTTTTTTTTAATTTTTAATTTTTTTAATTTTATTTTTTTTTATTTTTATTTTTTGGAAACATTTTGTTTAGAATTTTTTGTAAACCTTATACTTTTTGAAATATATGCAAAACAAATTTCCTGCCCCAAGGGAGTGGCCACTTCCGGTTGACCGATTTGGAGTAAAATTCACTGGGGCCTCCCAATTTATCAAAAAAGCTTAACTCTGAAGTTTCAGTTCGATTGGTTAAGGCATCTGGGCTGTAGAGTGGACACAGACTGACAGACGGACAGACTGACAGACAGACATCATTCCGAAACCCACTTTTTCGGACTCAGGGGACCTCAAAACAGATAAATCCTCAATAATCTCAAGGTCGAAAATTTTCATGATTACGATACTTTATTTTACTTACGTAAAAGAAAGTAAAAATAAAAACACAAAATGGTTTCTGTCACTAATGTAATTGTGGATTTTTACTCTCTTTGTTTGTATTCAGTAAAAAATACTGGTGTTTACTATAAGCATAAACGAACCATATATATGTATGTATCGTTTTTGCTATAAGTAAATGTTTCATTATAGAAATCAGGCTTTAAAAGTAATTTTACATCTAGGATTAAAAGTAATTTTGCATCTAGGATTAAAAGTGTAGATTCTCAAGTACATTTTTATAAAAATAATAAAAACGCCAACTATAATACTAAATAATAGTAGTAAAAGAAGGGACTAAAACTTTATTAAACATCCATTTAGATCAAAAATAATTCTATAAATAAACACAACAATAAAAAATTATTAAATAAACAAAGATAATTCAAATTAAAAAATTATAATTCTTACAGAAAATTCTACATCTTCTGTATGTCTTGAGTTTTTCACTCTCCATTTTACCTCTTGCTTAAATGGAATGATATCAAAGGGCCGAATGTCGAAGGGCCGAATATCGAAAGGCCGAATGTGTCGAAAGGCGGAATGTCTAAGGGCCAAGCGCAGGTTTTTTTTTGTTTGTTTTTAGAAATATAATTTTTTTAAAGTTATTGTTTTAAGAAAAATTTTGTAAATTTGTTTATCAAATATAAATTAGTTTCTTATCAATTTATGTATTTTATTACATTTAATCTTTGGATATTTTATCGGCAAAATGTATGTATATAGGTAAGGTACATAAATATCGTCGGACAGTTTAGTAGATACTCCTGATGATGGCCTAATAAGCCGAAATCGATCGAGTGATTTTTTAAACCTTTTGTAATTTTGCGAAATATTTAACAAGTGTTTTTAAAAAAATTTTAAAAATGTGTGTAATAAATATCGTCTTTATAACTATGTAATAAATCGTTCGTTAGTTCATTAAATCACAATGAAATTATTTTATTTGTAAAAATAGAATTTTCTTTCACTGTAACGAATAAAACATGTCTGAGCCATCAGATCAAGGAATATTACGATTAAAAGATCTAAGAAAAACAAAATGAATGACCATGAACCTATGTATCTATATACAAGGCTGCCATAGGGCCGAATGTCCTAGGTTGCGTATGACACAATTTTTCCTTAACCAAAATATATCACTGACTGGATACATACATATAATTTCGACATTCGTCTTCCACTCTATAATCAATAAAATTCTTAAACAAATAGCAGAGATACAAAAGTAAAAAAGAAATAAAACATGTTAAACAATATTTCTAACATCCCTTTATTATTTATTTATTTTCCATTTTATAAGGATGTTGTTCTCCATTTAGATAAACTACCCTTTTGAAATTAAAGGCGTACCAATTCGATCTGTAGGGCTCGTAGGAACAGCCAGTCCAAAGTTTCTGAATTTTAAAGTAACTAATCATTTTTTGATTTTGACATTCTGCCCTTTGATAAATTCGGCCCTTCGACACATTCGGCCCTTCGACTTTCGGCCCTTCGACATTCGGCCCTTCGATATTCGGCCCTTCGACATTCGGCCCTTTCAAATTCGGCTCTTTGTACCCATTTCGTTTTAATTATACTAACTATACTTTCACTTTATAGGAAATATTTTGCTTCCAAAAATGGAATAAAAATCAATTTATCTTAATTAAAAATATCAAATTTTTATTAAATAGTTTTATCGTTTGTTAATAAAGTAAAATAAAATGAAGGAACACTAAACCACAAAAGAAATTATAAATTTACGTATGTATGTATTTATACTGAAAACCCGTCATTTTTAGGTGATAATTCTGTTTTTACTATATAAAATCACAGAAAAGGATATCCTTCTCTGTGATAAAATAATAAAACTATTCATGATAATTATCAATGTAAAAAAGAGTGGTTGCGATAGCGAAAACAAATACATACTAATTTATTATTTTTGCAATGTAGTGTTTAAATAAAAGTAATAAAATAAATAGACGATTAAAAATTGTAATTAACATTAGGCACAATTGGCCAAATAAAACCTAAACAAGTAAATGTTTTGAATTCCCTCTCTGATTTATATTGATGCAGCAGAACTTTTCCCAAAACAGTTTTACCCAAATAATGCCCGCTCATGCTTTTATTACATGCCAAAGACTGAAAATGTAGTTATTATATAAACGACATTAAAGAACGGAACCTATAAAGTAGTTAGAAAGAACTTCCAAAGGTTTAAACAATTTGTGTCATTCATTTTTTATCGTTTGCTGTGAACACGCAAAATCAGTGATAAGAGAAGCATTAGCTTCCATTGCTGGTATAACTCCTCGACAACGCGTGACAACTCAGCTTTGGTAAACAATGTAGAAAAAGACGACTAAATGTTGACAAAGCCATTAATTAATAATAAATAAATAAAAACCAATGGCTGTTAATTTGTTCAATTGTTGTTTGGAATTTTTTGTATTGAACAAATTTATGAGAGTTGCGACAAAAATTTATAAATTATATATGTACTATAATAGTAATTGTCCGACTCAATATAGCCTGAAAAGTAAAATGTTTGTTTCTAGAAGAATACGATTTTTTTTTTGTTAAAATAAATTTTATTTATTTATTTTATGTTATTACAATCTAGTCTCCTGGACTAATGAGCAATTTGTTTCTGACTTAATTTACTAACTTATTATTAATCTATGGCTTCTTCCCATTGGCGTTCCATATAGAGTCTGGTAAATTGAATTAAACCACTTCTTTGTAGTGGGCTTTACATAGCACAATGCTGTTTAAGCTAACAATTACACCAACTCAAAAGGTTTGGTTATTTTAAGTCTGCGTATTAAATTCGTGTTGCTTAGAAGCTGAGTTGCCTCAATGTTCACATGATGCCGGAGCCTCTCTTCATGTCTCCGCGCTTTCTCCTGAATTTCATTTACGATGAGATTCACTTTAAAGTCCCTATGGAGATCATTGTTCCTGACATACCAAGGTGCATCAACGATGTTCCTTACTACCATATTCGGAAACCTTTGGATGATATTTACGTTGCTCTATTTGGTACAACCCCAAAGTGGAATACCATACGTCCAAACCGGTTTCAATATTTGCTTATAAAGTAGCAGCTTGTTGTATGTTGATAAAGAAGAGTTCCTTCCCATCAGCCAATACATCTTTCTGTATTTAATTCTCAGTTCTTCACTTTTCTTCTTGACATGTGCTTTCCATCGCGTTTAGCATCCAGGGTCATGCCGAGATACTTAGCTGTGTTCGCATACGGTACTATTTCTTGATTTATGGTAATCGGGATATGTTCGAATCGCCTGTTTGTAAAGTTCATGTGAACGGATTTAGTTTCATTTAGTTTTATTCGCCATCTTTTTGTACATTTATAAATTTTAGTTATTGCTGATTGTAACTTTTGTGTTGACTCTTCGTTGCTTGTGCCAACAGCTAAGATCGTCGTGTCATCTGCAAAAGTCGCCACTGTATTATTTTCTAATGCAGGAAGATCATAAGTGTACAGTAGGTATAAAACCGGCCCTAATACACTGCCCTGTGGAACTCCTGCGTTGATTTCTTTCAATTCAGAGAAAGTATCATCTAACTTAATCCTGAAGAATCTATCTTTTAAGTAAGATTCCAGTATATTAGCAAATTGGATTGGTAGAATATTTCTTAATTTATGGTTAAGTCCTTCATGCCACACTCTATCAAATGCTTGGGCAACGTCTAGAAATATTGTTGAACAGATTTTTTTCTCCTCTAGTGCTTTCTCAATTATACTGGTTATTCAGTGAACTTGATCAATTGTTGAGTGTTGGTTACGAAACCGAACTGATGATTTGGGATCAAGTTTTTACTCTCGATTATCGGATTTAACCTTTTACCAGAAGCTTCTCAAAGAGTTTGGACATGACTGGCAATAGCGAAATTGGCCTATAAGATGAGGTTATGGGTGGTAGTTTCCCAGATTTTGGGATCATGATTAGAGCTTTCCTTGGCAGTTCTTTTAAGATTTCTGTAGTAATAAAATCGTAGCCAGGAGCTTTTTCATATTCATATTAGCTTTTATTTCACACGCGACTTCTTTTGGTGTTGTCGGTAGGATTTCTTTACTTTCTTGCACAGCTTGTTCAGATATTATCTCGGCTTCTAATGTTTCATCTTGATGTGGCTGGAATATTTTTTCAAGGTGTTCAGCAAATTCTCGAGCTTTGTCTTCATTATTCCTAGCCCATTTATCACCTGCTACTCTTATTGGAGGGTTCTGTATTATTGGTCTTTTAATTCTTTTGGTTGCTTTCCAAAGAGAATAATCAGTACTGCTATCATTAGTTAATTTTTTTAAATAGTTGCTGATTGATTGATTTTCAATTCTTTGATCTCTCTTCTTAATTGTTGAGTAAGATTGTTCAAATTAGTTTTATCTTGGGGGCCTTGTTTGTTGCCATACTCTTCTCGCTCTTCTTTTTTCTGCTAGGAGTTCCCTAATTTCCAAAGGGTAGTTGTTTCCCTTGATTTTCTTTTTAACCTCAGGGGTATTTTCCCAATCTGATTGCTGTATATCGTTTACAAATTTGTGAACTTCTTTGTCTAATTGCTCCTCGGTCTTTAATGGAACCATTAAGTTAATTTTTTCTTCTAGCGATAGTCTAAAGCATTCCCAATTGGTGTGATTATTTACTAGAAAAGGGTTCATTTCTTTCTGAATAATTTTTTCACTTAACGTTAAAAGTTGATGATCAGAATGAATGATCTGAATGATCAGAGTTTAGGTTGTGGCTTTCATCTACTTGTATATAATTTACAGATACCTTATTTATTATAAAGAAATCAATCAGACCTGGTACTTTATTTGGATCAGTAGGCCAGTAAGTTGGTTTTCCAGTTGAGAGAGCTTCACAACTGCATTTCCTAATGGCTTTTAGGAGTTGTTTACCCTTACTTGTTGTTAATCTGGAGCCCCAGTGGACATTTTTTGCATTAAAGTCTCCTCCAAATATAAACCATTTTCCTAATTTACTGAGGAACTTGAGATAATCCTTTTCTTTCAACGAGTGCTTCGGTGGGCAATAAACACCAGCAATACAAATAGAGCCATTTTTGGTTTTGACGTTAACAGCAGTTGCTTGTATTTTTTCGGTTTCATATTTTAACTCTTCCTAGTGATGGATACTATTTCTGATTATAACACCACTACCTCCTTTAGCAGTGTTTTCCGGATGAATGGTATGATATATATGATAATTTATAAATTTAATTATTGTTTGTCTAGTGAAATGTGTTTCCGTGATGAGACATACATCGATTTTTTCTGTGTCCAGGACTACTTGCAATTCTTGTTGAAGATGCATAAGTCCATTGGCATTCCAACATAAGATTCTAAGATCACCGGCCATTTTTCTGTTTAGGGATGGCTCCCTTAGTGCTGTATTCTAATTTCTGTAATCGCTCATCAAATGTATTGAGCCTGCTTAAAATTAATTTAAGTGTTTGACTTATATCGTCATTTTGACCAGTTTTCCCTGGATTTCCGTTATTCATCGTTGCTTGAACATAAGTCATTTTACCCAATTGTCCATGAGCAGTTCCCAACGCTCTACGATTTACTTCGGGTGGGGTCATCTTAACTGCCTGCTGCCTGATTAATCTTGGATTTTTAGCAATCACATTCCTATTTTTGATGTTTTGCAGTTCAATGGCAGCGCTGCATCCTCTGTAGTTAGCCGGATGGTTTTCTCCACATTGAACGCATTTAGGCTGAACATTTCTATCTTTTACGCAATCATGATGTTAACCTAAACATTTGACACACCTGGGTTCCCTGCTGCAATATTTTTGTGTATGTCCATAGGCTTGACATTGTTTACATTGGTGGTATAAGTTTAGACCGTCTTAGAGGCTGAATAACTATTTTGCACCCTAAGATGTACTTAATTTGATAAATTTTTTCGATATCTTCATCATTATCGAAGGTCAACATAAACAAGTTGATAGGTACTTTGCCTCTCCGTTTTAGCTTAATTGATGCTTCAGCAGCCTTAAATCCTTTTGCTTTCAGATCATCAATTATTTTTTCTGGTTTACACGTAGAGTGTAGATTTTTAGCCATAACCCTTATTGGTCTGGTTTGTTTGTCTTCAAACTTGTGTAAAGCACGTTTTTCTTCATTTAACATAGGTATGTATACTTGTCATTTTTCTGTAAGTTTCACCATCTTCCAAGTTTATTTTGATGGTGTTTCCATTCATCACCTTTGCATTAAACTTATCAGTTGTAGTATTTTTTTTTTAATTTCTCATAGAGTAGATCGTAGTCTTTGACTTCATCTATTACTATTGGTGGTGGTGGAGGTATTTTTTTTTATGGTTTCTGGATAATATTAGGAACATCATCCTTTAATTGAGGTGGGGAGGGCGTATTATTCAATTTTCGTTTTTTCTAACCCCTTTAACTCTTATCCACTCAGTTTCTCGAGCTAGTTCGTCTTCATCCGTATGGTACTCTTGTTCAGTAGATTGCCTCCTTTGGCTTAAGAGCTTTAACTTCGTTTTCAAGCGTCTTCATACGCTTCTGCATCAATGCAATTGTGTCATTCAATTGCTTGTTAATATTGTTGGCTTCAATTAGTGCGTTATTAGCTTTACACAATTCAATGTGATGATTTTCTTCGTTTATAGAACGAATGTTCTTGCTACTGTCCGCAATAAAAGGACTACGGCCTCTTATAGGAGAATACGATACTTTATTACTCCTCTGGAAGGGATGTATAATATTATTTTCTGATTCGCTCAGTTGAGCTTGTTTATTCACCAACATATCTTGGGACTGGTTAAAATAATTGTAGTATAGCAAAGGCTGGTCTCCCCTAGAATCCACGAGACCGACCTTCGAAGAGGGTAAATTTACCTGATTAACAGGTGTACCACCTGGGGTATCATTTTCCATATTCGTTCCGCTCATTGCTCATTTGTAGTGTACTGCACTCGCATCTAGTATTTAGCCGACGTATTCACATCGTTGCCCGGGTATTACCACTTGGAGGTATACTAGACACATTTGGTGGTTTCTACATAGTTGCAGCGTTGGAATATAGACCACGAGATGTATGGCTATAGACGGTCAATCCCTATCCTATTGAGACGCACCCAACACCCAAGAATACGAAATAAGACAATTTAATATTAATTCAAGGATTCTTTTATCAGAACGTTTCTTGTAAAAGTACGGTTATCATTTAATATTGCGCCTTGGTATGAGAAGTTGTTGATCAGCACTATAAGGTTCTCATGATTTGGTGCTCACGTTAAAGCTACATAAAGCTGGCCATAATCAAAAACAGATCCCGGCAAACCGGAGTGAAGTTTCTAACGTTAATTTAAAGTGTAGTTTGACACTAAAGAAAAGTATAGAAAATAAGTGGGAGCAAAAGTGTTAAAAAAATTTACTAACGTTAAAAAATGTAGCTACACAAAAAAGCGTCAAATGAGAAATAAAAAAAAAACATTTTCTAGAATTTCAATTTAAAATTAATAAAATAAAATAAATTAATCAAAACATTATTATGTTATTTCAACTAATTTAATAAACCATTAAAAAATTTGGAACGCTAAAATGAGGGCGAAATACATGTAGTCAGGACTTATGTACTGACTACATATATTTAACAGTTCGGGAATACAATAAGCTAGTTAAACGTGTCTATGCTATTCTATTATGATGGGTTGGGTTCAATTAACAAATTTTTGGAAAATATTTGGAAGCGGTACCACACTAAGTCAATTTACACAAATCTCAGAGATGCGCTCACATGCTCACTACATTCAACGGTTTGGGAAAACAATAAGTTAGTTAGGCGTACACACATTTTTAAATTTTTTAAAAACACTTGTTAAATATTTCGCAAAATTACAAAAAGTTTAAAAATCATTCGATCGATTTCGGCTTGTTAGGCCATCATCAGGAGTATCTACTCCTGATGATGGCCTAACAAGTTGTAATCGATCGAGTGATTTTTTACACCTTTAACAAGTGTTTTTAAAAAAATTTAAAAATGTGTGTATTAAGTGTGTCTCGTCAAGTGCCTATGGCAGAAAGTGTAAAAAGTATTAGTTAGGCGTGCCTATGCCATTCTATTATGACGGGTTGGGCTGAAATAACAAATTTTCAAAAAATTATAAATTTTCAAAACTTAACAAATTTTTCGAAAATTATTTGGAAGCGGTACTACACTAAGTCAATTAACACTAATCTCAGAGATGTGCTCATATGCTCACTATATTCAACGGTTTGGGAAAACAATAAGCTAGTTAAGCGTGCCCTATGCCATTATATTATGATGGGTTGGGATCAAATAACAGATTTTCAAAAAATGATAAAATGTTAAAATGCCCAACCCGTCTTAACAGAATGGCATAGGTACGTCTAACTAGCTTATTGTTTTCCCAAACCGTTGAATATAGTGAGCATATGAGCACATCTCTGAGATTTATGTTAATTGACTTAGTGTAGTACCGCTTCCAAATAATTTTCGAAAAATTTGTTAAGTTTTGAAAATTTATCATTTTTTGAAAATTTGTTATTTGAGCCCGACCCGTCATAACAGAATAGCATAGGCACGTCTAACTAGCTTATTATTTTCCCAAACCGTTGAATATAGTGAGCATATGAGCACATCTCTAAGATTAGTGTTAACTAACTTAGTGTAATACCACTTCCAAATAATTTTCGAAAAATTTGTTAAGTTTTGAAAATTTATCATTTTTTGAAAATTTGTTATTTGAGCCCAACCCGTCATAATAGAATGGCATAGGTTCGTTTAACTAGCTTATTGTATTACCGAACTGTTAAATATATGTAGTCAGTACATAAGCACTGACTACATATAGTTCGCCCTCATTTTAGAATTCAAAACTTTTTAATGGTTTATTAAATTAGTTGAAATAACATAATAACGTTTTGATTATTTCCAAATTTGGTAAGTTTCGACAATTTTGTAAAACCTTTTCGCATTATTAATTTTAAATTGAAATTCCAGAAAATGATTTTTTTTTATTTCTCATTTGACGCTTTTTTGTGTAGCTACATTTTTAACGTTAGTCAATTTTTTTAACACTTTTTCTACCACTTATTTCTAACACTTTTTTTTAGTGTCAAACTACAGTTTAAATTAACGTTAGAAACTTCACTGCGGTTTACGGCAAAAACAACCCAACATTATCGAACCATTGGCCCTGAGCCTTGTTAATCGTTATTCCAAAAACCAAAATGATGGAAAATTGTCGTCGCTTCATTCGAAATCCTAAGCTGCCTTGGAGATATATTTTTCAATTCGCAATGGAATGCCGTTATAAAATAAAAATTAAAAATAATGCAAAACGTACTAGGTGAGGATAAAACCCGAAAGATTATTGGAAAAAATTGAATATCGAAAAAAAAATTGGGTTACCAGCCTAAACGTAGATACAGTTTTACAAAAGGTATTATTACATATTACATTATAATCATTGTTTTACAATACTGAATTTTATGTTTTATCATATATCATGTTATAAATATGTATATCATATATCAGTCAGATTACTCAGTTATAATATTCAAGCATCGAAATTGGAAATATAAGAAAATACATAGCGTTCCGCTCCACACTGTGAATTATATAATATAGATGTTGTATACTTCTACGAGTATAATAATATTCATATTAAGAGAATAATAAAAAAAGCCACACTAGAATTTTTTAAAAAGTATCAAACGGCTGTAACGTTTGCACTGTTCCAATTAAGGGATAAATCACAAAAAGGAATTTTTTTTTTTGGGTATCATCAAAATATTACGCAATAGATCAGTGGTTAAAGCTGTCGCGGGATGCAAAAGGGATTTTTTACCATCTGATTACAATCGGTGATGACGATGAATACAACTATTGACCACCTGTTGAGAGTGCAGAATAAATTTTCCGACTACCCATCTTTCATGTCAGCACTATAGGCTGGCATGAAGCAATGCAATGTGCAGGTGGTTTATACTAAACGGGTCTATAGTCATACGTCCTCGATTTGGCAACTACTGCGTAAAGTAGGACGGTAAAAGTTAAGTGCGAAATGGTTT
Source organism: Tipula helvola (assembly GCA_963556165.1). Lineage (NCBI taxonomy): Eukaryota > Metazoa > Arthropoda > Insecta > Diptera > Tipulidae > Tipula > Tipula helvola. The sequence goes on along the minus strand of OY744481.1, from coordinate 112,883 downwards.
GGAAGTGCCTTGAACCCCAGAAAAAATTCCACAGAATAAAATGGAAAAAAATATACGTAATAAACCATTGTTCTTAAATAATTATTATTTCGAGGAAAGTGCATTGAAGGGGGGGGGGGGGGGGGAGTAGAATATTGTATGCAGTCGGACGAAGTGAAAAAAAAACGGCCGTAGGTGTTTTCCGTGATAATACTCTGTTTTGAATTAGACGTTTATCGTGTTTCTATAGCTAGATTATGCATCGAGTTGTGACTTCTGTTAATCCTGATTTACCAAGATCATGTAGTGGCAAGATTGAAAAAAATAACTAGATAATGTAGAATGTGCGGTTATCTAGTTTGCATGTGTCTACTACTCTGTATTTGTATGATATAACACTATAAGAATAAAGCTACACATTTTACTGTATATGCCAGCCGGACCATTGGACGATAAATAATAGTAAATATTTACAGTTTAAAAAGTTTCACTTCTTGCTCTCGTAGATTTGTTTCGCGTATTCCCAGAATGGGCAAGCCCTAGAGGCTACGCATATTAAATAATGCAACAATAGTGTTTGCAAATAATGCAACAATAGTGATTTTTTAAAATTTCAAATAATTAATATGTTTCACTAGATAATGGACTTGTACAAATCGTTTTTATTGTTCATTTTTATTTCTTTTCATTTAGATTAATTGTTTCGTTTTTTGTTATCGTTCGCAGAAAATCAGATGAACTTGACGGCGCTGCAATATGGTTTAGTATTATATTAGGCGGATTAAGTATGCTCGCGAAAGAAACAGGTGTAACAGTGTTTTTATTAAATTTAGTATATGATACGTATCGATGTTGGCCCTCACTAAAACGAGCTATTATCGATGTAAGATGGAGCGAAGAGACTAATTTATTTGCTAAACGTGTATTACGAGTATTGTTATCAATGTGTATATTATTAGCCGTAAGATTAGCGTTACTACAAGGCTCATTGCCTCGATTTAGTCAACAAGATAACCCAACAGCTTTTCATCCTAACTTATATGTGCGGTAAGTGCAATTTTTTTTTATTTCTTCGTATATTAGACTGCAAATCCCTATACTATCATAGTTTATCTATTTTATGTGACATGTATATATTTAACTTATTATATTTATTTATGTAAGTAGGTAAGTAAGCATTTATATTAGGTAAGTAAATAAGTAAGTTATTTTTGCTCTACAATGGTAATTTCTATATTATGGAAAGTGTAACCTTTTACATTTTTATAATCAAATGGGAGAACTGTAACTATTTGGAAGCTTATGTATACACATGGTTATCAACAATTGTAATATTTAAAGGAATTATAGCGTTAATTGTTGCGCATATATATATATATATATATATATATATATATATATATATATATATATATATATATATATATATATATATATATATATATATATATATATATATATATATATACTGCTTACTGCTGCGGCAAAAATAATAGTAGTGAATGAATCAAGATTATTCATTAAAACTGCCTTGAAAACAAAGCATAATTTTTAAAAAATGTTGTTTCCAAATTTACATTATTTATTACATAATAAGAAAATAATATCATAATTTTGTTTAAAAGTATGAAAAATTCGAATATGTTGCAATTATGAAGTAGCACTACTATTATTTTTGCCGCAACTGTATATATATATATATATATATATATATATATATATATATATATATATATATATATATATATATGGGGCATTTGCATTTAAATCTCACATTTGAATGTTGTCTAATTTCATATTTTCGGAAGTATACCATTTAAAAAAAAAATTGAAAATATAATTTTTGAAACATATATTTTTTTTTTATTTTAAATCTGGGCGTGAGCAAATTTGGGGTTTTGCATTTTTTTATAATATTTTGTGCTATTTTAATTTTTTTTGTCATGAACGTCACCTAAAAATTCGTTTTACGTTATTTTTAAAATTACTAATTTGAAAATATAAAAGATTAATATACCATTTGGAAGTAGACATATTACCAATGTGAATAAACGTCAATAAATTAAATTTATGTTTTTGAATTTCACAATTTATCTAAAATAAGTAAAGTAACGTTCATGACAAAAAAACTCGTTTTTTTTTAAATAAAAGTCTAACATAATTTAAAAAAATTCATTTTCATAAATTTCTGTATTGTGATTTAATACTTAACTTATAGCCGTTAAAAATTATCTGTAAAATGCTAAGGGGACAAAACAAATGCTTGGGGACAAAAACGTGTGAGATCTAAATGCAAATGCCCCATATATATATATATATATATATATATATATATATATATATATATATACATATATATATATATATATATATATATATATATATATATATATATATATATATATCGCACTATCCGTGCAATAAAACGATAACTACCACTTATCGCGTTATTGCATGATTGCACTTTTGAAATCTGTGCAAGGTGCTCTATCGTCCTGTCTAACCAGTGTTTTCCTTCAGGTCCTCCAGCACAAGTAATTCAACTTTAATGAAATATTTTTACATGGGATTCCTTCATAATTTCAAACTTCAAAGCCTTCTCCTGAAAAACTATGTTTTTGAGTTATCGTTTTATTGCACGGATAGTGCGATATATATATATATATATATATATATATATATATATATATATATATATATATATATATATATATATGTATATATGTATATATATATATCGCACTATCCGTGCAATAAAACGATAACTACCACTTATCGCGTTATTGCATGATTGCACTTTTGAAATCTGTGCAAGGTGCTCTATCGCCCTGCCTAACCAGTGTTTTCCTTCAGGTCCTCCTGCACAAGTAATTCAACTTTAATGAAACATTTTTACATGGGATTCCTTCATAATTTCAAACTTCAAAGCCTTCTCCTGAAAAACTATGTTTTTTAATTTATCGTTTTATTGCACGGATAGTGCGATATATATATATATATATATATATATATATATATATATATATATATATATATATATATATATATGATATATATATATATATATATATATATATATATATATATATATATATATAGATTTTAACGCTCATTATAAAAAATTCGGGGTAGGCTGTGTCTTCTACACGGCCGTAGGTGTTTTCCGTGATAACGTTTATAAGAGGTGCGAGAAATGGCACGATGTATGGTTTTGTTAAAATAAATTTCTTTATTATTAACATCATGAAATGAGAGTACAGTGATTGTTTGCAAACGATTAAGTACTGGGCGATGGTATGAGATGTATGATATGCAGCGCAGGATCTCAGCGGAGATGTGCCTGATGAATGTGAGTTCTAGACAAGTGCTTCCCAAAGTCGCCGAGGTTAGTGTGGTGGACACGCAGTCTAGGTCAAATATATATCCGAGTCCACACTGACATATGACCTATCAGATCAGGCACTCCCCCTTTACAGTGCTCTCTAGCATTGTAAATTGTCACTTTGTAGATCAAAATTGTAATTAAAATTTATGTGAAAATTAATTATTTTTATTTACAATAAATTATCTGCCACAGTTTCTTTACGCACAAATTAGCACTAGAATTGCTCCGATCAGATGAGGCATAAGGGGTTCTCTCGTTACGGTGATCTCAAGCATTGTAAATCGCTATTTTGTAGTTTGTAATTTTAATTAAAATTTATGTGGAAATTAATTATTTTAATTAACAATAAGTTATCCGCCCCAGTTTCTTTACGCACAAATTGACACCAGAATTACTCCGGTCAGATAAGTGATTTACATGGTTGGTTGTAAATCGCTGTTTTGTACTTTGTAAGTTTAATTAAAATTAATGTGGAGATTAATTATTTTAATTAATAAATTATCTGCCACAGTATTATTAAGCACAAATTAATAACCGAATTGCTCCGATCTGACAAGGCATTTTCTTGCTATAGTGCCCTCAATCTCTATAAATCCCTATTTTGTAGTTTGAATTTTTAATTAAAATGTATGTGGAGATTAATTAATTTAATTTAAAATTATTTAGCTACTTTTTTACGCAAAAAGTGACACCATCGGATCTCCGATCGGATGAGCCGTTCTCTCGCTACACTGGTTCAATCATTTAAATCGGCCAAAATCAGAGGTTCGCGGCGTGGGTTCTTGTACCGCCCAATGACGTCATTACGATAATATTATGCGTGCCACATAAAGCCAAAGGACCAATCTAAGCAATCATATCTTTCAATTAAAGATACTTCTTATAGTTGATGAGTAATTGCCCACGACCAAGAGCTAAACTACAATCGATATTTTCTAGTTTGAATTTTTCGATTAAAATTTATGTGATGATTAATTAATTTAATTTAAAATAAATTAAATACCACTGGTTTTTTACGCAAAAATTGACACCATCGGATCTCCGATCGGATGAGCCATTCTCTCACTACACTGGTTCAAGCATTTAAATCAGTCGAAATCAGAGGTTCGCGGCGCGGATTCCTTTGCCGCCCGATGACGACATTGCGAAAATATTATGCGTGACACATAAACCGGAACGACCGATCTAAGCAATCATATCTTTAAATTAAAGGTAGTGCTTATAGTTGATGAGTAATTACCCCCGACCCAGGGCTAAACTACAATCGGTATTTTCTAGTTTGAATTTTTAATTAAAATTTATGTGATGATTAATTAATTTAATTTAAAATTAATTAAATACCACTGGGTTTTTACGCAAAAATTGACACCATCTGATCTTCGATTGGATGAGCCGTTCTCTCGCTACACTGGTTCAAGCATTTAAATCGGTCGAAATCAGAGGTTCGCGGCGTAGGTTCTTTTGCCGCTGGATGGCGTCATTGCAATAATATTATGCATGACACATAAAGCCGAAGGACCAATCTAAGCAATCATATCTTTAAATTAAAGGTAATGCTTATGGCTAATGAGTAATTGCCCCCGACCAAGGGCTAAATTTCGGGTTAGTTTTCTGAACATGCGGTGTAAAACGTTATCACGTCAAAATAAATTTAATAATCTACTTAGCTTACGAAAATTTAATTTATTTATTTTTATGTGTTTTTTTTAAATCATAAAATGATTTAATCCCCTAGCCCGTTACCATTTTTTACATTACATCAGCTAGTTAATACTTTTAGTAAATTGGTTTTTAATCCGTGGAATCTAGCCTCATAAATTAATTAAATTTTCTATTTGTTTCCAAATATAAAATAAATTGATTAATATTTCGGCATTCTTGCCATTTTCAAAATATACACTACAAATAAATTTAAAAAAAAAAAAGTTTAGAAATTAAATAAAACAAATGTATACTAATATACTCTCACAAGACAAAACAATACTTACATAAAGTTTAACATTTAGAAACATTATAAAACTTATTATGTATTACAAGAATATATAAATTAATTTAAAAATTTGTTTAAAAACTTTAAAAACACTTTAGAAAAAAGTTTTAAAAAATATTTTCAAAAATATAAAAAAAAAAAATTTTTAACTTCTTACAATTATGCACATAACTTCAAATTTCGTTTTTGATTAAATTATTGTATTATATTTCCATTTTCAATAAATCAACATATGTACATATGAATTGTTTTTTTATTTTAATGAGCCAATATATTTATCAATTAAACAATTTTTTAATTGGTTTAGGGCTCTTTTTTATTTCTTTAAACTAATTAAAGCTTTAGCTTTCGAACCCTATTCGGATTCATTTTCAAAAGCGTAATGAAAAAATATAACAAAAAATTCTTTCTTTTATACATAAATCAAAAATAAAGCAATCATAAATTTTTATGAAAACCGACTTTTCATGGAAACGCACCGCTATGTAATTTTCGAAAAAAATACTTTGCTAAGGCACTTTCATGTAAAAAAGGTTCTCCATTTGAATAAAAATAAAATTGCATGAGGCAAAAAACAATTTAGATGAACAAATCATATGAGTTGCCAATATAAGCATAATCTTCAACGACATTGATTGAATTTGTACTTGATTTAATTTGTAACATTTCCAAAATCGATCTTTTTCTAAAATTTTTTTGTTTCTCGAGAATTTTTATGTTATCTAAACTGATTTTATTGCTCGTATTTTTCAAATGTCGCGTAAGTGCACTAATTCTTAAATTTTGATCTTTATTTATGTCACTTTTGTGTTGGTAAAATCTTTTCTCTAGAAACTGTTTCGTCTGTCCTGTGTAGGTTCCGTTGCAACTACATTGTACCTGATAAACAACGTTTGATTGCTTCTTTAAATTATAACTTTAAAATTATAGGACGTGCAGCCACAAGCTTAAACAACAACTTGTTTTCTAAAATTAAAGATAACACACCTTTAACGAAGCAATCAAACGTTGTTTATCAGGTACAATGTAGTTGCAACGCTACCTACACAGGACAGACGAAACAGTTTCTAGAGAAAAGATTTTACCAACACAAAAGTGACATAAATAAAGATCAAAATTTAAGCATTAATGCACTTACGCGACATTTGCAAATACGAGCCATCAAATCAGTTTAGATAACATAAAAATTCTCGAGAAACAAAAAAATTTTAGAAAAGATCGATTTTGGAAGTGTTACAAATTAAATCAAGTACAAATTCAATCAATGTCGTTGAAGATTATGCTTATATTGGCAACTCATATGATTTGTTCATCTAAATTGTTTTTTTGCAAATGTACAACCTTTTTTACATGAAAGCGCCTTAGCAAAGTATTTTTTTCAAAAATTACATAGCGGTGCGTTTCCATGAAAAGTCGGTTTTCATAAAAATTTGTGGTTGCTTTATTTTTTGATTTATGTAGGTTAGGTTAGGTTGAAGTGGCTGCTATCGCACACTTAGGCCAGCAATGGCCCGTTGTGATACCACAGGATCCCATCTCCCCATTACTCCCGTTGAAACCAACCAGAGCTATTTATATAGCGTAATAAATCTCGCACTCCACAGTCCGCGAGTTCCGAAAGGCTGTCCATACCGTACACACCCAAATACTTATGCCTTCTGTATGATAGCGCCGGACATGAGCATAGGAAGTGTTCCAAAGTCTCCTCCTCCTCTTCGTCCATGCAACTTCTTCAAAGTCATTCGTCTGTATCCCCAGCCTTCTCGCATGCTCCCCAAAAAGGCAGTGACCTGTCATTATCCCTACGACCAATCCTATGCCTTGTCTTCCCAGGGATATTAGTACCTTGGAGCGCCGCAAGTCCAGTTTTGGCCAAACTTGCTTTGCTACCCTGCACGTGAGAGTGTTGATCCACCTCTCATTTGTCAAGGCGATTGCCGTTTTACTGAGCGCCCATTTTAGCACTGCCATAGGCCTCCCCAGACCTACCATTTCCGGCTGCATCTGGAGAGTCGTACCGTACCTAGCTAGTTCGTCCGCCCTGCAGTTCCCCGTGACGTCCGAGTGACCCGGGACCCAGATTATCTGGATGCTGAAATACTCGCTCATCTCGTTAAGAGATGATCGGCAATCCAGCGCCACCCGCGACTTCAGACAAACTGCCCCAAGTGACTTGATCGCTGCCTGACTGTCCACATAAATTGCGATATCCCTCCCGGATACCACATTATGCTTCAACCATGTCATGACTTGCCCGATCGCCACCACTTCAGCCTGGTACACGCTGCAGTAGTCAGGGAGACGAACAGAAATATTAACATTAAGTTTATCACAGAAGACTCCGGCTCCTACCTGATCGTCTAGCCTCGAGCCGTCCGTGAATTGATTTATGTATAAAAGAAAGAATTTTTTGTTATATTTTTTCATTACGCTTTTGAAAATGAATCCGAATAGGGTTCGAAAGCTAAAGGTTGAATTAGTTTAAAGAAATAAAAAAGAGCCCTAAACCAATTAAAAAATTGTTTAATATGTACATATATCTATTTTTTGACAAAACGCCTTTAGTTTGGTTTTGTCAATTCCTTTGTGATATTTATTTTATTTAAAATTGAAATTACGATCGTTTCGAATATTACTCCTTTGTCAAATTTCTAAGGCCCGAATTTATAGTCGTAACTAGTGCTATTGCTATAGCAACGATTTTCGAAAATCATTTTAAAATCATGTATAAAATTCGATACGAATTTCGAATTTACTTTCTTGTCTTGGATATATTGTAGCAACGTTTATAGTGATGGATTTTGCTCACTATAACCATTGTTACATTACAAATAAATCTTATAGTGAGGTTTATAAATACGAAAACTGTTACTATAACAGTTGTTATAGTTGTAGCAACGACTATAAATTCGGGCCTAACTAAATTTTATAATATAAACAATATGCATACTCTATGTTTGCATCTGCGCGACTTGGAAATCTCCGCTCACAGTTAATTTTAAACAACAGCAACACTACACAACAAATAAAACATTAGCAACGAAAATCTATTAGGTGTATTCAGATCGATCTAGCTATTACAGAGTTAACATTTAAGTTTGTTAATATTTGAAAAATTATGGCAAGATGATCTTAGCATTTTATAGCACGTATAGTATGATCTGGTTTAATGATGATATTGGGTAAACCATCCAGAAATTACGTTTGTTCTATACATAATTTGATAACACATCTGTCAGATGTGTATTATGATAAGTTATACGGTACTCGTTTCTATAAATACTATCAAATCCTTGGGACACAATATTGTAATTTGTACCCATTTATCTAAGTTTTAATTTTTATCTGTTCATTCTAGATTTGTTTATGATCTTATTCCACAGATTATTGACATTCTGCTATTTAGCCGCATTTAATTGGTGGTTGTGCTTGTGCCCAACAACACTTAGTCATGATTGGCAAATGGGATCGATACCCCTTTTGACATCAATCAGCGATCCACGTAATTTGGTAACATTTATTGCTTTTGGTGCTGCCGTTTTATTAGCATATCGTGGTGTGATAGACGTTGAGGTATGTATACATTAAGATTTTCAATTTGTTTGAGCTAATAGTAATTTATTAATAAAACAGTTTTTGTTAATTTAGGGATCTTTATTTTTTACTAATTAAAGTTTTAGTTTTCGAACTCTATTTCGGGTTCGTTAATGGGTAAAAATAAAATACATATATAATTTTTTTTTCTTTTATAAAGCCTAAACTCAGGCGGTTTCATTTAAAAAACGTTGTACATTTGAATAAAAATAATTTTGTATGAGGCAAAACTACAATTTAGATGAACAAAACAGATCGGTTGCCATAAGCGCAACCTTCAAAATTGATTGAATTTGTACTTGATTTAATTTGTACCATTTCCAAATTGATTTGTTTTCTAAAATTATCCAATTATCGAGAATTTTTATAAAATCTACAAGGGTAACAAAACGGTTCTCATGAACAAAACTGTATATTTGGAGAAAATGAACTTACTCTTGCTGTTGGGAACGTCTAGGCAAAATTGACAATGTAGTGGCAAAAAACTTAAAAAATAATAATGGTACCAATCCTCGGAACGCTCATGAAGTTTATCCTAAGTTAGAACTAAACCAACAAAAACAATAGAATATGTACATGTATTTGTAAACAAAAAACTTGATGACATTTAGACGAACATTTATTAATAAATAGTTTTACAACTTTGAAATAGTGTTTGATTTAAATTATGTTTTATTATATTGTAATTAACTAAATACATAATAACAATAAGCTAGAATAGGATCCTAAATAAAAATAGATATTTAGAAAATACATTATTTAAAAAAGTATGTAGGTATCTGTTAAACCATTTCAAAATCTAATGCCTTTCATATGATCAAATTGGTCAATTTCTAAACATACAGTTTAGGGTTTCGTTAAGAAAATCAATATCTTAATATTATCGATAGTTAGCAAGAACCACACTATGGATTTTTGATAGGCCTATAATAGGACTACTAAACTGCTAAACCATTTAAAAAACTAATGGCTTACACATATTTAAAATTACAAATTTCTGTATAGACATATTAGAATTTTCTTAAGAAAGTCAATATCTTAAGATTTTCGATAGATAGCAAGAACACCATTATGGTTTTTTGATAGGCCTATAATAGGACTACTAAACTGCCAAACCATTTAAAAAGCTAATGGCTTACACCTATAATAGGACTAAATGTCTAAACTGCCAAACCATTTAAAAAGCTAATGGCTTACACATATTTAAAATTACAAATTTCTGTATAGTAGTCCGTGCAATCACAAGTTCAAACAACAACTTGTTATGTTAAAGTTATAATTTTTGAAAAGATTTGTTTAGTTTTTAGTAAAAAATTCTAACATAAGGAATGGCCAAATAATTAGAGGTTTCCTTTGCTGGTTGAGAAATAGAATTTATATTAGCAGTTTTTTGTTTCCAAATTATATTATTTACTAATTTTTCAGGATAATCTTTGCGAAATAACGTACTTTCCAAATTTTTAAAATTTTTATTGTTAAATTTAATAACAAAAAGTTTTAAAATTTACTTTAGAGAAGTAGATAATAAAATTTCATTATTCGACAATCTGTTGATTCATGAATCGAATGGTAAAATTTCTTATACTTGGTCTGACACATATTTAGATTTTTATTTTTGGCTTCCCACCAATTACACAATTACCATCATTTAAATTTTAACTCAAAAAATTTGAAAACTTTTCGATATTAAATTTCACAATAAAAATTTAAAAATGTTAAAAGATAATATTCAAACATTAAATTATTCTGGAATATTCAAGATTGATAAATATTTTACGATGAGGAGAAATTGTTAAGAGTTTGCAATTCAGTCAAAATTCGCTAATACTACTAGTACATGGTTGATTCCTATATATAGGAATAAATCAGAGTAATAAGTTTAGCAGTTCAGTCGCTATAGTCTGATGAGATGTACTGAAAGGTGATTTATTTTTCACAACGCTCGCAGATCGAAACTGAATTTCAAACTCTTAATAATTTCTCCTCATCGTTAAAAGAAATTTCGTAGAAATTCTGTTACTCGACTGGCAAATAAAACCATTAAATATTTGGCCACTCCTTATGTTCAAAATTTTAACGAAAAATAAAAATTATTTCAATAAAATTAAAGATAACCAACCTTTAAAGAAGCAATCAAATGTTGTTTACCAGGTCCAATGCAACTCTACCTCCACAGAACAGACGAAACAATTTCTGGGAAAAACATTTTACCAACGCAAAAGTGACATAAATCAAAATAAAAATTTAAGCATTAATACACTTAAACGATATTTGAAAAATACAAACAATCAAATCCATTTAGATACTATAAAAATTTTCGAAATTCCAAAATATTAGAAGAAGATGAATTTTAGAACTACTATAAATTAACTACAAATTCAATCAATGTTACTAACTCATATGATTTAATATCTATAATAGCAAGAGCAACTCATATGATAAAGTAAAATTTTTTTTACATGAAATAATTTAGTCCACAAATTACATAGCTACGAGTAAATGTGTTTCCATGAAAAATCGGTTTTAGTAAAAATTTGTAATTGCTTTATTTTTATCTATACGGGGTGTTTTGTACTTGAGTGTAAATATTTTCAGGGATGATTCCTTGAATTATTTCAAGCAAAAGATCGTTGCCGAACTGAGGTTCATTTTCAATATTTATTGAGATACAGTGTGTTAAAAATCATTAGTTTGAGATGGCACCTTCACACGTATTTTCCTTAATTACTCCAAAGTCAGGTTAGCATAAACCAACTTTTTGTATTATAATTTTTAGGGATCGGAATTAACAAAAGCGATATAATAAAATTTATAAATATTTATTTAATTAAATATTTATTACTGTACATAATAAGTAGTTCCTTATTGTGAAATAAGATATTTCTTTTCGCTTCAATATCGATTTCAATGCTATAGCACCCTCATCAGTTAATTTTTCGTATTTTTTAATCCTTTATATACTAAACTCTTTTGGAATTTCAATGGTTGCACTGTAAATTTTTTGATTCAGGAATTATTTTCCGGTTACGTTGATTGCATGTTGAGTATTAAATTGTACAATTTATTTGGTGCAGTGTTTATTCTGTTGTTCAACATAAATCGGTTGCCTTTATTCTTATATATTTCAAATTCTTCGTTTCGACTTAACACGCCCCCTTTCTTCATTCTGTGTATTACTTGTAAATTTGTTACAAAATTTGTATAATTGTGTGTGTAGAATTTATAAGCTGAGCGAATTTTGACTCAGGGTTAATTTTGCTGATTGATTTCAGACGCTCCTTAAATCTTTCTTTAAATGATCGGCCCGTTTGTCCTAAATAAAATGATTCACAATCTGAACATGTTAATTTGTAAACCCGGCATCCAAAGTTGCGTTATTCCTGTTCTTAATTAGTTTTTCTAATTTATTATTTGTTTTGTGCGCCAGAATATAACTCAAAATTGGAAGATTCTTTGAATTTTATTACTAGTATGACTTCAATCCATACTTATATATTTTTTATTAATAACATCACAATTTAGACTGGTATACCCCTGAATTCTGATATTCCATAAGCACGAAGAGAAATTCTACATTCAAAAAGATGGTTTACCTATGGGAAGCCCATTATCCGAAACTTTGGCCACTTGGGAGATATAAGATTTCGTGTCAACTTTCTGGCCATGCGATGTAAGACATTATCCCGTCAAAAAGCTAGAAAACTGATTGATTTTTAATTGACATGACACAATTTTATTCTAATTTTTCATGTTATCTAGAAACGTAATAGCAAATTTTTCTATGAGATTTTTGTAGGTACATATATGTATGAGGAAAAAGTAAAAATTAAAAATGACTTATTATTTTCAGATTATATGAGTGGAAAACTATGAAAAACGCGCGTACATCACGCCAGAAATCCCATTTTAGAAAACCCACGTTTTCTATATATAATTCGCACCATTGGGATTGTGCAATTTTGTGCCTGTGATTAGAAAATTTGTGCATAGCCTACTTTAGGAAACAGGGTGGGATTTCTCACGTGATTATCACACCAGAAATCCCATATACCGTTTACGTAATAAAACATATTTTCAGTTAACAATGATTGTGCAAAATTGTGCGTTACTAAACTTACCTTAAAAAAAGTTTATATTGGCCAGAATCGGCCATAGAACATCCACAATTTATAAAAATTGTGGTTTTTCAAGAGGTTCTATGGGTGATTTCCAGAAATCCAACCTTTTATTAGCATTTGAATTAAAACATAGTATAGTCAATATTCTGGCCAATATTCACGTTTGTGCATATTATACTTTAGCCAGAATCGGCCATAGAATATCCACAATTTATCAAAATTGCGGTTTTTCAAAGAGGTTGTATGGGTGATTTCCAGAAATCCCACCTTTTATTAACATATGAATTAAAACATAGTATAGTCAATATTCTGGCCAATATTCACGTTTGTGCATATTATATGATACTTTAGCCAGAATCGGCCATAGAACATCCACAATTTATCAAAATTGCGGTTTTTCAAAGAGGTTGTATGGGTGATTTCCAGAAATCCCACCTTTTATTAATATTTGAATTAAAACATAGTATAGTCAAAATTCTGGCCAAGATTCACGTTTGTGCATATTATACTTTAGCCAGCATCGGCCATAGAACATCCACAATTTATCAAAATCGCGATTTTTCAAAGAGGTTGTATGGGTGATTTCCAGAAATCCCACCTTTTATTACAATTTGAATTAAAACATAGCGTAGTTAATATTCTGGCCAAGATTCACGTTTGTGCATATTATACTTTATACTTTATACTATTATAATTTATATTATCCTTTAGCCAATTTTGATAAATTGTGGATGTTCCATGGCCGACTCTGGCTAAAGTATAATATGCACAAACGTGAATCTTGGCCAGAATATTAACTACGCTATGTTTTAATTCAAATTGTAATAAAAGGTGGGATTTCTGGAAATCACCCATACAACCTCTTTGAAAAACCGCAATTTTGATAAATTGTGGATGTTCTATGGCCGATTCTGGCTAAAGTATAATATGCGCAAACGTGAATCTTGGCCAGAATATTGACTATACTATGTTTTAATTCAAATGTTAATAAAAGGTGGGATTTCTGGGAATCACCCATACAACCTCTTTGAAAAATCGCAATTTTGATAAATTGTGGATGTTCTATGGCCGATTCTGGCTAAAGTATAATATGCACAAACGTGAATCTTGGCCAGAATATTGACTACGCTATGTTTTAATTCAAATGTAAATAAAAGGTGGGATTTCTGGAAATCACCCATACAATCTCTTGAAAAATCGCAATTTTGATAAATTGTGGATGTTCTATGGCCGATTCTGGCTAAATTATAATATGCACAAACGTGAATATTGGCCACAATATTGACTATACTATGTTTTAATTCAAATGCTAATAAAAGGTTGGATTTCTGGAAATCACCCATACAACCTCTTTGAAAAATCGCAATTTTGATAAATTGTGGATGTTCTATGGCCGATTCTGGCCAATATAAACTTTTTTTATGGTAAGTTTAATAACGCACAATTTTGCACAATCATTGTTAACTGAAAAATATGTTTTATTACGTAAACGGTATATTATATGGGATTTCTGGTGTGATAATCACGTGAGAAATCCCACCCTGTTTCCTAAAGTAGGCTATGCACAAATTTTCTAATCACAGGCACAAAATTGCACAATCCCAATGGTGCGAATTATATATAGAAAACGTGGGTTTTCTAAAATGGGATTTCTGGCGTGATGTACGCGAAAAACGCTGAATTTTAGTGATATTTATTCAAAGTTTAAATATTATTAGTTAAATAACGGAGTACCTACTTACATAATACATTAAAACAAAGGTAATTCTGATCCCTACAAATAATATTACAAATGCTTGGTTTAGGCTACCTAACTTTGGTGTAATTAAGAATAATATGCGTAAAGGTACCATCTTAAACTAATTTTTTTAACGCACTGTATTTCAGTAAATATTGAAAATGGATTCCAGGAATGATGTTTTCTTGAAATTAATCAAGGAATCATCCCCGAAAATATTTACACTCAAGTACAAAATACACTGTGTATCTACAAAGAAACATTCATTTGATATACATATGTATTTTTCATTACAATTTTGAAAATCATTCCGAAAAGGGTTCGAAATGTAGAGCTTTAGTTAGCAGAAACTAAGGAACCCTAAACCAATAAAAGCTGTTTTATTAGTATTACAGGTACCGAAATATTTTTTCGTTTTTTCATATTAACATAAAACCCAATTAAGGGCAAACACTTTATTGAATATTATAATTTTTATCAATATCTATCACACTCTTCCTTTTACCAGGAAGAGAAAAGATTCCTGTTTTATAAACTTTCTGGTTCTTTCTAAAAAAAATCATTCAAGGGTCATTTAAACATGATTCACATTTACATGCCACTAATTTCTTCAAAAATGTTACAATGTCCGAAATAAGTGGAGTCCGAGGGTGCAATACCTGGTGAGTGCGGAGGGAGCGAAGAACCTCGCAGTCAAATTCGGAAACGTTTCCAAGTAACTTCTTAGTTATATGGTGTTGTCTATTTACAGTTTCTTATCCTTGCCTGATTAAATTCTGATTCAAGTGCTCCAATTGTTCAATAGAGACTAGAATTAACAGTTTTCCCCGGGTTTAACATCTGATAATAAATAATTACTTTAGTGGGCATTCGGCATCAGGAACATATAGCGATATCTTTCAAATGGTCAAACTTGACTTAACAGATGGTTTAGCGTCCTGATTTGGTAACAATATTATTTGTTATGTCCATCTATCCATGTTTCATTAAATACGTTTTAAAAAAAATGTTCAAAGAAAACCCTTATCTTGAATGTTTTACACGTGTTTTTCCGAACCATTTTGTTTTCTTTATAGTAATCTAATCTAATATAGTGCGGTACCCAAACGCCTTCTTTCCATACTTTTCCAATATTCTCAGACAATTCTTGAATGATTCCAACGAACCAGTTTCAAATGGTCGGGCACCGCAGCAACGGTAAAAAACGAAAAAAGTTTCCGGTATCTCTAATTTATACTCGTAGGTATTAAAATTGAACTCATTTTTATTTATTTTGTAAACAAAATTCTAGCAACAACGGCACGTTCCAGTAGTGTTAGGTTTCCTATTGCTTGTGTTACCATTTCTGCCAGCTACAAATCTGGTGGTTACAGTGGGTTTTGTGGTTGCCGAACGAGTTTTATATATTCCTAGGTAAGATAACCTCTTTTTGCTTAGAAGTAATGAATTATTACGTTTTTTCTATTACAGTCTCGGATGCGTTCTTCTAGTTGTATATGGTGCACAAATTTTATGGGAAACATTTCCGAAACATCGCAGTCTAATTACACTAATGGGTGTTATATTGATTGCTGGTGGCACATTAAAAACTTTTACAAGAAATCAAAATTGGTATTCAAGGGAAACATTATTAAAGTAAGTTGAATAAGAATTTTATAGAAACCTGAAACCTTTCTTAATTTATTTTAACTATTCCACGGTTACAAAAATAATGAATAGGAATTTATCTAACATAATACCACGAGGGCCAAAAGGTATTATAAATTATATAGAGAGTTTTAATATTTAAGAGATATAATTCTATTATTTTCTGTCGCCCGGTGGCACAGCTGTTAGCATGCTTGCTTTTAGCTCCAAAGGTCCCGGGTTCGATTCCCGGCGGGTGATGAAAAAATCACGGCTGGCTTAATGTAGGATCATTGAATTTGTTAAGATTCAGAATAAATAAAATATTTATGTTTATGTAATGGAATAAAAAAAAATAATACATAATAATCATAATAATAATGTTAAGGTAAATATATTCACCATTGAATATCAAAACTCATTTTGTACGTGTGACAACACCAATGGTGAATATATTTAAATATTTTTGTCCCTCAGACAACACTTTTTATATTTTTTATAGAAAATAAAAACTCACTTCCGTTTATAAAAAGATCGAAGAAGGACGATCACATTTTTTGTTAAAAATAAAATAAAATAATTTTTAAATAAAGAATTGAAGCAAATAAATAGTAGTTTGTATATTACAATTGTGTATTGATATATGTCAATAAGTGCTGAAATATTTTTAATACAGTCCACTAATAATTTCTACGAATAAAATAAAAATTTGGTTTCATAATTTATTACACGCTACGCCATTTTGGTCCTTCGAGCCGGATATTTCTACGACCTATGGATTAATCATACATCGGTATAATATTAACATCTTTAAAAAATATTTTATGCGAAACATACATACATGTATATAACATATGTATTTTATACAAAATCAAAAATAAGTATACCATATGCTGTGCCATTATACGGTACTGGAAATCACATTTTATCAACGACGAGGTCATATGTATTTAAAAAAAAAAAAACAGCTCTTGAATTGTAGTTCAACAGATGGGAAGCCATTTTTTTCAATCAAATTTGCATGATTATATGCAGTCAACAGAGACAACAAATTTTCAAGACACAAAGTATCATCAGCATTACGGCCAGGTACAAATTGGAGAATAATTTTAATATTACTTTTTCATATTTTCAAATTCTTTTGTTAATTCAATTAGTTTTAAGTTATATTAAGTGTATATTTAAATAAGTTTATGATTGCATCGGAGTGAGATTAACGTTATTTTGAGTAAATTATTGATTGTTGTTAAAGAACCGAGGACATAGATTTCCTGTATATTTTTCTAATTTTTTTTGTGCTTTACGTGATCAAAAATGGATCAAGCATTTTATAGTCGATCTTTAAGCAGTTTGAAGGGGAGTTTAACTAGAACAAAAAATAGATTTAATAGTCGGAAAAATGATTGTACGATCGTTGAGTTGAATTTATATTTGGATGGCATTCGAGGTTTATGCGATAAGTTTCGGGATTCTTTGTGTCATTTAGAGGCTCTTGATGATAAGGAGTCAGATAAATTTTCTTTAGATGAGTTCGAAAATAGTATAATGGAATTTCAGGTTGAGATTTTACAATTGATTAAATCGAAGTCAGTGCAGGATGATGTCGTTGCTATCGCACCTGAGACTGATCATAATAGCCCTATAAATCCTCTTACAGTTCCTTTGCAAATGCCGAAAATTAAAATACCGAAATTTAATGGGGAATTCCATAATTGGGTTGGATTCAAACAGTTGTTCGTGGTTATGGTTCACGACAATAAAAATATTTCAATTACTTATAAATTTCATTATTTGCGAGAATCTTTGAGTAATGGTGATGCTTTTAGTTTTATCGATGGAATACAATTCACCGAAGAAAATTATCAAGCTGTATGGCAAAATTTACTAAATTATTACGACAATGAGGATAGAACCAAAGAGGTTCACATGTCCAATTTATATTATTTGAGGCCACTCTCTGATGCCTCAGATATAAAAGCTCATCGAGAATTTATAAATAATGTTAATAAACAATATAATTCTTTAAAATCCTTAGGGGTTCCAATTGAACACTGGGATGTATTTTTGGTCTTTCATATCACCAACAATGTTTATTCAGAATTGCAAGAAGAAATTTTAATTCAAAAGTGTTCTAATAAAAAAATGACTTATAGTAATATTATGGAAATTTTAAACAATAAGGCTAATCTTTTAGAATCAATGGCTTCTACATCTAACAGTTTAAAAATTCCACAAAATTCAATAAGTAAAAATCCAAATTTATTAAAAGGTAACTCATCTCGAAAGGATTTACAAGAGTTAACCAATGATAGAAACAATCAATATCGATTCAAAAAAATCAATAAAAATATTGATTCTTTTAATGTACGGCAAAATTTAGTATCTACAAATTCGAATTGCACCTTTTGTGGTGAGGTGCATGAAATATTTAGTTGTCAAAAATTCAGACAACTACCATGGACGGAAAAATTTAATTGGGTTAAAACTAAAAGGATTTGTATAAATTGCCTACAAGGTCATCTTCCCAATCCATGTAAATCGCGAGGTTGCAAAGTATGCCATAGATTTCACCACACAATTTTACATTGTAATAATCCAAATCCCAATTCCAAATCTGAAGAAAAAATCGAAAACAAAGGCGAAAATAAGTCATATCAAAAACCCACTTCCAATTTGATTTCTAAGACTGAGCTGAGCGAACATCAATCCTTGGATTGCAAAAAAACAGCATTAAATGCTAACTCTAACGCAATACCATGTGTAAATTTGTATACGGGCTCTCAGATTCTTCTGTCAACTGCTGTGATTATTGTAGAGGATCAGAAGGGAAATAGATTACTTTGTCGCGCTTTATTAGATCAGGGATCAATGTCAAATTTTATTACCAGTTCTTTTTGTCAAAAACTAAAGGCCACTCGTGAAAGAGTGAACACCCCAATTGTTGGTATAAATGGCAAAATATCCACAATCAGTTTTCAAGTAAATTTAACTATTTTATCACGAGTTTCGGAGTTTAAAGCTGATTTGCATTTTTTAGTCCTTGATAAATTTTCAAACTTATTACCAACTTATCCCATTGAATTTAAAATACATGAGATACCATTAAAAGTCGAATTGGCAGATCCACAATTCCATGTGCCACAGGGAATTGACATGATTCTTGGAGCAGAAACATTTTTAGACATTATGTCATCTTCTGAAAACAAAATTATTTTTAAAGAATTACCGCCATTTCGAAATACTCCACTTGGCTATATTATATGCGGTAAAGCAAATATCGCAACAAATTCTAGAAATATTCCAAAGGCAATTAATGTTTGTTGCGACGTTAATCAATTATATAAAATGGTACAAAATATGTGGCAAATTGAAAATATTAATTCGGAGAACAGCTTTTCCATAGAAGAGAAAAATAGCGAAAATCATTTTGTTAATAACTTTAGACGGAATGAACATGGTAGATATAGTGTTGCGTTACCAACAAAAGCTAATTTGAACGAAATTGGAGATACATATTCTACGGCTTTACGTCAATTTCTCCAACAAGAGAACAGATTAAGTAAAAATAATAAGTTAAAACTTGAATATGTTAAGTTCATGGATGAATACATTTCGCTTAATCACATGACCCCAGTTGAATTTGACCCGACTGAATCGAATATTGTTTATTTTTTACCTCACCATGCGGTATTCAAGGAAAATAGTACTTCTACTAAAGTCCGTATCGTTTTTAACGCATCATCTAAATCGTCAACAGGTATTTCATTAAATGAAGTGCTCATGACTGGACCTACAATACAAGACGATCTATTTAGTTTACTTTTACGATTCCGAAAACATGAAATCGGCTTGGTGGCTGATATAACAAAAATGTATCGACAAATATTAGTACACAAAGAGGACAGAAAGCTGCAGCAAATTATTTGGCGAACATCCCCAGATCTCCCACTTCAAGTCTATCAACTTAACACTGTCACTTATGGTATGGCAAGTGCACCATTTGCTGCGATAAGAACCCTAAAACAATTGGCAATCGATGAAGGTGTTAATTTTCCACGTGCTTCAGAGATATTGACTAAGGATTTTTATGTCGACGACCTGATATCTGGTGCCAATTCATTAGGAAATGCTCTACAAATTAAATCAGAACTGAGTGATTTACTTTCAAAGGGAGGATTCGAATTGCGCAAATGGGCATCAAATAAAATCGAAGTATGCGACGATGAAAATAATGAGGTAGAAGAAATTTCAATTTTAGGAGTTCCGTGGAATTTGAGAGATGATTCATTTACAATTTCTATGGGAAGTTTCCAATTAGGTCCTGAAATTTCAAAAAGAACTGTTCTTTCACAATTAGCACAAATATTTGATCCTATGGGATTGTGCGCTCCAATTGTTTTTGTCGGAAAATTGATTATGAAGGAAATTTGGACATTTCCTAATGTAAAGTGGGATGATGCTCTTAATCATGATTTTTATACGAAATGGTATGATTATATACAGCAGCTAAATCAGTTCAATTATTTCAAAATTCCACGCTGTATAATTGGCTCTGATAAAGCTTCAATAGAAATTCACGGTTTCGGTGATGCTTCGGAGATTGGTTACGGCTGTTGTATATACATACGAACAAGGTGTAGGTTAGATAAATATCATTGCACGTTGTTGTGTGCAAAATCCAGAATTGCTCCATCTAAAAAACATACCATACCTCGACTTGAACTATGTGCGGCTCTCTTACTTGCTCAATTAGTTGAAAAAGTTAAAAGTTCCCTTAATGTTAGTGTATCAAAGGTGGTTCTTTGGTCAGATTCTGAAATCACTTTATACCGCGTGAGATCATCACCTGCCAAATATTCAACGTTTGTAGCAAATAGAATTTCTAGAATTCAAGACCTCAGTTCTCCAGAAAGTTGGACACACATTCCATCTAAGCTAAATCCAGCTGATCTTGTCTCACGCGGCGTAATGCCAAACGATCTTCAGAATTCTTCTTTATGGTGGTCTGGACCAGCATTTTTAACTGACAGTACAGAAATATGGCCTGATGCATTCAATAAAACTTTACCTGAGACATTAACTGATCCAGAAATTTCAAAACCTCAAAATTTTAGTAAAATAAAACCACATAAACACTTTTTAATAGAAAATATCTCGAATTATCATCGACTCTTACGGATAACTGCGATAATTTTGAGATTCACCAACAACTGTAAGAAATATAAATTTCCTGAAAAATATCGTATGGGTCCTATTTGTTTAGAAGAGATCGATGATGCAAAAATTTTATTAATAAAAACTGTTCAACAATCTGAATATGCCGATGAAATAAAATCACTTAAATCTGATAAAGATATTGGTAATAATAGTAGCCTGAAAAGGTTATGTCCATTTTTAGATAAAAATAATGTTTTACGCGTAGGTGGACGACTGAAAAATTCCTCTCTAGAAGCTGATCGGATTCATCAGATTCTCTTGCCATCTACTCATACGTTTACTAAATTATTGGTTCGTTATGAACATAACCGTAACCTACATGCTGGGCCACAAGCTCTATTAAATTTTATACGACAACAATTTTGGATTGTCAATGGCCGACAACTTTGTAGAAAGGTTTTCTACCATTGTATAACTTGCTTCAAACATAAACCCAGAAGTATTGAACAGTTTATGGGTGATCTCCCAGGTGAAAGGGTGAAACCATCACGTCCGTTTTCTATCGTAGGGATCGATTTTTGCGGACCGTTTAATATTCGATATAAAATTCGATCAAATGTAATTTCTAAGGTTTATATTTGTTTGTTTATTTGTTTTGTAACCAAAGCAACCCACTTGGAGTTAGTGACTGACTTATCTACGAAAGCATTTTTGGCTTCTTTGACCCGTTTCATTTCTCGTCGAGGACGATGCTCAGATATTTTTAGTGATAATGCAACTAATTTTTTGGGTGCAAAAAATGAACTTGCGAACCTACAGAGATTATTTAATTCCGAATTACATAAAAATGAAATTACCAAATTCTGTACTGAAGAAGGGATCAAGTGGCATTATATTCCACCACGCTCGCCTCACTTCGGGGGGCTCTGGGAATCAGCAATAAAAAGTGCCAAATACCACTTAAAACGGGCTGTGGGCAATTACACTTGCACTGAAGAAGAATTATCAACGTTGGCAACCCAGGTGGAAGCTTGTCTGAATTCCAGGCCTATATCCGTCATGTCAAATGACCCCTCTGATCTGTGTCCGTTAACCCCTGGTCATTTTCTCATTGGGTGTCCACTAAATGCTCTACCAGAACGCTCCGTCCTTCACCTAAATTTCAACAGATTAGACAGATATCAAAAAATTCAATATTCATTACAGGATTTTTGGCGCCGTTGGTCGCTTGAATATTTAAACGAACTTCAAGTTAGATCTAAATGGTTGAAAAGGACTAATGAAATCCAATTAGGAAAAATAGTTTTACTGAAGGAGGATAACCTTCCACCAATGAAGTGGCTTCTTGGCAGAATTGTTGAATTGTTTCCGGGAAGGGATGATCAGGTTAGGGTCGTGGCAATAAAAACATCATCCGGAACTTTTAAGCGCGCAGTTAATAAAATTTGTATTCTTCCATTGGCCGAAGATGACCAAGATAATGTCGCATGGGCTTCGGATGTTGTGCAAAGTGACTGAATTCCAAGAATTGAATTTATTTATGTTTTAATAATAAAAAAAAAAAAGGGTTTTTTGTTTAGTTAATACGTGTTGGAAGACTAACTCTTCCAAGGCGGGGTATATGTTAAGATTCAGAATAAATAAAATATTTATGTTTATGTAATGGAATAAAAAAAAATAATACATAATAATCATAATAATAATGTTAAGGTAAATATATTCACCATTGAATATCAAAACTCATTTTGTACGTGTGACAACACCAATGGTGAATATATTTAAATATTTTTGTCCCTCAGACAACACTTTTTATATTTTTTATAGAAAATAAAAACTCACTTCCGTTTATAAAAAGATCGAAGAAGGACGATCACATTTTTTGTTAAAAATAAAATAAAATAATTTTTAAATAAAGAATTGAAGCAAATAAATAGTAGTTTGTATATTACAATTGTGTATTGATATATGTCAATAAGTGCTGAAATATTTTTAATACAGTCCACTAATAATTTCTACGAATAAAATAAAAATTTGGTTTCATAATTTATTACACGCTACGCCAGAATTAATCAATCATTATACTTTAAAAAAATGATTACAAAATTTTATTATGAAGCGGCCAAATCCCTCTATGGGGATGAAAAATACAATCATTTATTTAATTTTACATGAGCTATTTATCTTTATATTTTTTCGAGGAACGAAGCATGTCCTATCACGGTAGATATCAAAATGTGTTTGATATTTTTACTAGTTTCGATTATTCACAAAATATTTTTACTAGTTTCGATAATTCACAAACAATGTAACACAAAAATAATTAAAAATTGACAATAAACAAAATATAATTTTATGACATTGACTTTGAATAAAATATAAGTCTCTTATTCATTTTTTTCCCTTAACGAAGCAAAAAATTAAGAGAAGTACAAATACAAAAAATTAAAATTTACTCCGTTAAATCAAATTTAAAACTGTCTCTGAGAAATATTTTCGTATTCAAAAATTCAAAAATTTATTTTTGATTTATTTTTTCTCAAGGTAACAAGCCGCAAATTATTTTTTCGATTTAATTTTTATCTTGCATGTTACTACTTCTCCTGGTTTTTAGTCTAATATTTAAATCTTTTCAAGTTAAACTTCTTTGCGCTCGTTGTACACATTGGGATCGGCTGTTGGTCGAGAAACCGCGTCACGCTGTTTCGACAAAGAATAAGAAAAATCGACAATTATACGTTTTTGTATACTTATCAGTAGGCTGGCGTCACGCTGTTTCGACTAAGAAAAAGAAAAATCGACGATTATAAGCGTATTCGACTGGACTGCAGAGTACAACTCTTTACTTCAATTAATTGAGTTACTCTTCACTTAATTGAGTTACTGAAGACAAACAGTCCCCTAAATCTACACGCAAAAATAAAAACAAACGAAAACAAAGAAAAACAACTCATCTGAAGTAACTACATAAGCAAAATATCTCTTCAGTTAATTCAGTTGCTCAATTTTTAACTGAAGTGAAGAGTTGTCAATCGAACAGTCTCTTCACTTCAATTACTTCAGATACAGCTACTACTTCAGTTAATTCAGTCCAATCGAACACGCTTACGTTTTTGAATTACTTATCAGTAGGCTGGTTCGTTGATGTGCGTCATTCTGGTTTCATTGTTTGATTTTTTGATTTTGTTTTCTTATTCTTTTTTAGAAATCGCCAATAATGGATGAACGACACTCGAAGTCACTGAAGAATGTCTGAGGTCACTTATAATATATTGAAGAGAAATATATTGAATACCAGGGAAAAATGTGTTATATTTCATTTATATATCCTGACTTTCTGTCTGTCTGTGTGCGTGTGTGTGAGCGAATGGCCAAAGAAGTTTCACTTCCACCGTATGGTCCGACGCAGACTTTTTATTTTTCATGCTAAGAAGCTATGTTTTTTGCATTGCGCTGTCAAATAGGTTTTACAAGCCATCGTAATAACATTTTAAATCATAGTGGCAATATTTAGAAATAAAACGAAATAACAATTTGGCATCTGACGTCAGGTATTATAACCAAAATTAGGAATAAATAAATAATTCCAATATTTGTTTTGAATTATTTAATCCTTCGTCGCGCGCAATTGTTTTTGTAAATCAAGGGAATACGCTACATATTGAAAAAGAGAAATCGAAATATATAAAACAAAAAGTTCTTAATATTTAGTAAACATATACCTACGTAACCTCACATCTATAATTTGAAATAACTAATTGTTTCTCTGTATCATGTACTGAAACTTTTTAAATTGTTTTTCACAACAAATTCACTTGTTTTTACATTTAATAAATGTTGCTTTTATCTGTATAAGAATTTGATGAAAATAATAATTATTAATTCTAAAATAATATTTAAGATTCACTTGTTATTATAATGTTCGCTATTTAGATTTTTTGAATATATGTACATATGTACATACAGCTGTCGTGATACTATCGCAGTGTTGCCTTATATATATTTTCGGTTTTTCTGGGATGAAAGTCTGAGATAACATTTTTTACGCCTTTGTATCTGCGTCGCATCCACGCCAATCAATAATCAAAATCAAAAACTGAAAAAAATATTTATTCAATTTTGTAGCCGTTCAACAGAATTGTAATTTACATTTATTCTCGTCTCGAACCGGTTGATTATTTGAACTTTTTATGAACCGGTTTGATAATTTGGATGTTTTGGATAATTTGTGAATCAGTTCTGAGAAAATGGAACATGGGCAAGAATTTCGCTCCATACATGACAATGACCCGAAGCATTCTATAAAGCTGATCAAAGAATGGGCATTGTACAATGTAAAGTCAACACTCCCTCACTCTCCCCAGCCACCAGATCTCCAAAATTAGCCCCGAAATAACTCGGAAGTTTTCTGTTTCAATGAAAAGAAGCTTGCAAAGTGCCACTGCATGAATAGGTTACAACACCAAAAATTAGATCGCATTTTTTTACCAAATTCTCTCAACTTGACAATTTAAATCACATCAAACGTGAAAGTAAATTAATTTATATCAAGATTATTATTATTTTCAGGTTCCTAAATTTTATTTTGAGTTTTAAAAAAATAAAAACTGAATTATTTGTTTGATTTGTAATTGTTTTTTATCAGTGTTTTTTTAACCGAGTGATGTACGGACAATTTTTGATACAGTGTAAATATTTTTCAGGAAATGCACTTAGCTAAAAAATTGAATATTTGTATTGTCTATTTAAATGAAAATATGAATTGCATTGTAATAAGCAAAATTGAATTTTTTAAAATTTGGCGATATTTTATTGCTTAATTTTTAAAAAGATTGTTTGTTTAATCGTATTCATAAGTGCATCCTTTATGGAAACGCAATACCATCATAACAGAAACTTTAAAATTTGGTAACGTAAATCATATATTTTTTTCTTTTGCAGGTCTGGATTGGCAGTGCTACCACATAATGCAAAAATGCATTATAATTTTGGGAATTTTTTACGTGATTCTTCAAAATCAGATATTGCTATCAATCACTATAAGCAAGCATTAAAGTAAGTATTTTTAATAATTGTCTTTTTAACAATGATTGTAAATACTTGCTTGATCATCTAATCCGTAAATCAGTTTTTTTAACTTTGACCGCAACATTGTGAATCGAATCTCTCTAATTTCTATTAGGTAGGGCAGATATGTATATTTAATTTATGTTACATCATAGTAACCAAAAAAGATAATCTACCGATTTTGTGTCGCAACGCTATATTATTGCATCGCTGCTCAATTTACAGGCGGAAAGTGGTTACTTTTCTTTGCAGCAAACATTTTGGGTACACAAGTTATAAATGAAAAAATGTACGACTTTTTTGTATAGACATTGGGCCCGATTCAATGCAAATCTTCTATTTTTCTTTTCTTCCATTCTTCTAGTATTTCAAGGAAAACTCGATATCATTTTCAAAAAAATCCACAAAAATGTTTAGATTGTTTGAAAATCGTATCTAGTACTCATAGAAATAATAGCAGAATAGAAGAAAAGACAAATAGAAGAATTACATTGAATCGGGCCCAATAATATTAATTGTAATGACATACTCAGTATTTTCGATTTGTTAAATCAGTAAAATAAAGCAGTCAATCACTCCACTAGGAGTGATCGACTGGTTTATTTTACTGATTTACCAAATCGAAAATACTGAGTATGTCATTATAATTAATATTATGTTTCTATTTTCTTCTTCTAAAGAAGAAAAATATGTTTGTAGGCTCTATACAAAAGCTATTGTTCCTCTCGAGCGATTGTTTCCAAATTTTGCACGAATACTTTTTAGCAGTCG
Organism: Tipula helvola; assembly: GCA_963556165.1. NCBI lineage: Eukaryota > Metazoa > Arthropoda > Insecta > Diptera > Tipulidae > Tipula > Tipula helvola. The sequence continues at coordinate 85,461 of OY744481.1, read as the reverse complement.
AGAAAAAACATAGGGGGTTACTTTCAAAAATTGTTACCCATTCCTCATGCTGTGCTGTGAGGAGCCATTAACATGTGGTATTTTTAAAACTTCACCGATTGAGCTGATTTTTGGATATTTAGTGCAAAATTAAAAATAAATCGACACGTGTATCAATATATTTTCAACGGTGATGGTGATGGTGGTGTTGATGGTAATGTTAATGATGATCATGATGGGGTTGATGATGGTGATGATGATGGTGATTTTGATTGTGATGGTGATGGTGACTGTGATTGTGTTTGTGATGGTAATGGTGATGGTGATTTTGATCGTAATGAGGGATGATGATGGTGATGATGATGGTGATAATCTCACTACTACAACGAGGGAAACATTAATACGCCACAAAATTTTTAATTTGCCAAATAGGTCTTAGATATTCATTAATTTTTCTAAATCTCTAATGAATCGCATCAATAATAGTTAAATTTATGGGTTATATCAATTTATACTAATCGTAATGTAAGTGAAATTTTATCCATGGTCATGGATAAAAATACTCCGATCATGACAATGTAAAAAGATAAAAAATTTACTGATTGTCTCATAATGAGATATAGATTGTAAAATAAAGGAAAACAAAAAAAAGTTGACGGTGATTGTGATCGTGATGGTGATGGTAATGATATATTGGTATGATGGTATAAAGGAAGGATGGTGTGATGAAATGAAGGTAGGATGGTAACATGGTACAATGGTGTGATGGTATGATGGAATGATGGTGTGATGGTATGGTGGTTTGATGGTATAATGGTATGGTGATGATGATGGTGAGTTGGTTTGATGGTATGATGGTTTAATAGTATATTTGTATGATGTTGTGATGGTTTTGATGGTATAAAGGTATGATATTAAGATGATATGAAGGTACGATGGTAACATGGTACAATTGTGTGATGGTACAATGGTAAGCTGGTATGCTATTATTATTTTATGGTGGTGTGAAGATATAGTGGTGTAATGGTGTATGTCGTTAAGACTATGTGATGGTTTGATGGTACGATGATGTAACTGTATTATATATGGTGGAATGATGGTATGATAGTATGATAGTGTGTGATCGAACAATATTTAAATAACAAAATTTAAATATATAAATTAGACAGGGTGAGCACGAACAACACCCCTTTTCCAAAATATTTTTTAAACATTTCTTTCAATTTTTTCCCAGAATATGCTTTTTTCTCCCAACGTCTTAAAAGCCTCTTGTTTTAATACTGTTTTTGGGAACTAAAGTTGGCCTTTTTCTTACTATTTTAAAAAATGTGTGTGTTGCTAAGTTACACTTTTAATCCTTGGTGTAAAAGTAGATACTTTTAATACTAGGAGAAAAATATTATAGTGAAGACCCAATAATATGTATAATGTATGTAAAGTGATATTTTTTTTTATTTCGGAAAATAGTACAGGTTTAACACAAATTTTTTTTACTGTTTGAACCACATCCGGTGGTAAATTTGATAAATCTTCTGATTCAAACATTTTGTTCGCAAGAAAGAAAATATTGTAATAATAGCTTTGGAGTTTGATGCGTACAATAGTCAAACCCAACAAAAGTCATGCTCTCCTTAGTTTCACAAACTACAATATTTCAACAAAATTAGTTTCAATTTTGAAAGTCATGATCTCCTTAGTTTCACAAAATATTTCAACAAAATTGGTTTCAATTTTGAAGTTTTAATTACATAATATGTACACTCGTTTAATTAGTAATAAACAACCTACACGACATGAACTCTTCGTTGGAGAAAAAATAGTATGTTATTCGGATTAAAAGTGACTTTGTTTGACTCGCATGCAAATATAATTGCTCGTCAAATAAAGTATCACTTTTAATCCTAATGACACAATATACTATTTTCCAGAATATTTGTGGCGCCAGATTTTATTTTAAAAGTCGGGATTTTTCGAGATTTTCGATATTTTCTACCATCAGAATTTTATATGTAATATTTTGTTACATTGTTGTTACGCTGTGACTCATCATTTAGGTATACGTATACTATCCGATGCATTAGTAATTGGGATGAGGAAAATTCAAGGTAATGTTTATGTTTATTGCCATGTAAAATCAATGAAAATAATTTGTTTGGAATTTTTTCTTCTTTTATTTAATTGAATTATAAATAAAGTTTCATTTGATATAAATTTCATAAATAAATTCATATCTATAATGCAAATAACTTCAATTAAACTGGCCGCCAAAAGTATTTGAGATTCATATTTTTGATGCATAAGTATTTGTGATTTGCATAAAAATTTAAAAATAATTAACAAATCAATTAAATTTAAAATTATTGTTGATTAATTAAATAGTGATTTAGTCACTTATAATTTGTAAACCATTGAAACATTTTTATAACGTCTCCATGACGTCTCTGAAGTGGCCCAAAATTTTATTCGTAAAATCGCAGGGAATTTTATCCCACACGGTTTGAAAAGTCCCCTATTATAAATTTTTGATTAGTTAGCCTTTGAAATTTGAAAATTAAAAGACAAGCTAGGTCTGTAAAGTTCTCCTAACTCTCGAATTACAGAAACCCGTTCGACCAGTACTCCGTTGAATACATAATCGGTTAAGATGGCATTCCTACTTCTTATAAATGTAATAGTTTTGCATTTGGAAATATTAAGACATCAGGAGTTAATCTTAACAAATACTACACCATTCAACGAAAATATTGATATCAATTTGAAATTATAAGGCATCAGAAATGTCCCTAATAGTTTTCTAGATTTTTAACACATTGACGCAAATAGTCGTCCTGCATACTCTCATGAATAAAAAAAGAAACTTCAATACGGACTATATACTAATGCATTTATTTGTTAACCCATTGCCGCAAGCGATTTTTTTTTTTTGATATAATAGGCGAATTATGGCTATAGCCGTCGTTTGCTGATGGGTGTTAAATGGTCCGCGTGCAAACTTCTGAGTTAGACAGGCAACCAATCACGTCATTCACAATCATACTTTATACGTCATTCACGTCATACCAGACGATGCAAAAAACTATCTGGAAATGGAGTGGTTGATTTTAACATAATGCTTCTACCAGTCAAATATAATCGCATTCATTACGCTGGTATTTAATTTGAATGTATTTGATCAGTATTTCAATTGCTGTCAAGTTTGGGGAAGTGCGTCTGGTACCACCCTCCACTTATTGGATATAACACTTATCAGAATAATAAGGAATCATAGACTTACTCAAGAAATAGACAGCTTACAGCATTGCAGAGATGTTGCAGAACTCTGCGTCTTCTACAGATGCTTACATTGTAAATGTTCTGCAGAACTATCGGAGAAAATCCTACCATTCGTTACAACAACAAGAGTAACAAGAGGAACAACCAATGCACATAGGTTTACGGTGAAGCTCCCGAAACCTCGAACTGAAGAAATCAAGCGCGAATTTTTATACCGAACATCAAAAAAGTGGAATTCGCTAATACATTTCAAATTTCCGAAAGAATACCAAATGAATAAATTTAAGGTAGCTATTAATTTTTATTTGCAGGATCGCGCATTGGGTGCAGAAGCTCTGACAGTTACAAGGAGCTAGGACCGTTAATAAGTCCGCTCTGCACAAAATTAAAAAATGTATAAAAAAAATAAAAAATCTAATTGATAGAGTTTATTAATTAACAAATCGTGGTCTACCTTATCAAAGGCTTTACTGAAATCTGTATACAATACATCCGTTTGGAAACCTAACTCAAGCGCCTCTAAAGCATAATTATTAAAGATCGCGAGATTTGTAACCGTAGATCGACCTTTATAGAAACCATGTTGTTTTGTCGTTATAATATTTTACTAGATTTTCAAAAGGTTCGGGATGCTTGAAAGTAAAGAAATTCCACGATAATTTCGAACATCACTTCATAACCGGATTAAAAATTGGAAAAATAGATGATAATTTGCATACTTTGGAGAAAACTCCAGACCGCAGACTAAGATTAAAAATCTTTGCCAGCGGGGCCGCAAGGACATCAGTGCAACTCACCATGAAACAAGGAGGAATACCGTCAGGCCCGGCCCTCTTTTTACAATCTAGTTGATTTAAAGCTGTTAAAACCTCCTGAAATTAAAGTTAAGTTCGAGTTAATACTTATCTTATCACAACTAACCGAAGAGCAATGGAAGTAAAGTGAATTTACTATGGACATACAGACATTCATACTAGATTTCTCATTTCATTAGTTATAATGGGGAGGAATGGAGATAAAAAGGGATAAAAACTTAAGTGTTGTGTATTTTATATGGCAATGATTTTAGAATGCGATGCAAATATAATATGTATGTACATATATGCAATACACCGATAACGTTTGAATGGACAATTTTTATTTTTTTTGTAGTTTTATTAATAACAAAACAATTTAATAAAAATTATAAAATTTGTATTAAACAGACTAAAACAATATGGCTTTTATCACAACAAGAAAAATGTTTAGCAAAAAGTGAAAATTTGCCAATGGAGCGGGAAGAAATGATTAAAAGGTTTTATGAAAATAAATCTTCTGTTGTTTGCACTCAAAGAGCATTTCGAAGAGGTGCACGAACTTTGTGTGGTGCCATAAAAACTGGTGCCATATGCCACACAGCTGGTCAAACAATGATCATTATTCGTCTAATATTGCGGAACGTGTCCTATCGAAATTCTGCGATATCCTATAGCCACCCAATCGCCTGATTTGATACCAACAGATTTTTAACGTGATAACGTCTTACACCGCATGTTCAGAAAATTGACACAAAATTTTGTTTCTGGTCGTGGGCAATTACTCATCAATTGAAAGCATTGACTGTAATTTAAATACAATGATTTCTTACGTTGGTCCTATAAGGCTTCATGCCTCACGCATAATATTATCGCAATCATGTCATTAGGCGGCGAGGCAAGCCGCGACGCGAACCTCTGATGTCGCACGATTTAAATGCTTGAACCACTCTAGCGAGAGAATGGCATAGGAGCAATTCTGGTGTTAATTTGTGCATAAAAAACCTGAGTCAGATAATTTATTTTAAAGTAAAATAATTAATCTCCCCATAAATTTGAACTAAAATTACAAATTACAAAATAGCGATTTACAAAGATTGCGATCATCTGTAGCGAGAGACCGCCTCATCTGATCGGAACAACTCTGGTGTCAATTTATGCGTAAAGAACCTGTGGCAGATAATTTATTATAAATTAAAATAATTAATTTAAACATAAATTTTAATTATGTAAAATGCATTCTAGCGAAAAACGCCACATCTCATCGGATCAATTCTGGTGTCTATTTGTGCGTATAGAGAAACTGTGACAGATATTATGGTAAATTAAAATAATTAATCTCCACATAAAGTTTAATTAAAATTAAAATCTACAATATGGCGATTCACAAAGCTTGAGAGATTCTAGTGTTAATTTGTGCGTGAAGAACATGTGAGTGACAGATAATTTATTTTAAATTAAAATAACTAGCTATTCTCCATATATACATACATACATTTTAATTCAAATTACAAACTACAAAATAGCGATTTACAATGATTGAGAGCACTGTAACGAGAGAACACGACATCTGATCGGAGCAATTCTGGTGTCAATTTGTGCATATAGGGGGTGTGTTTAATTCTGAAATGGGGAGCATAAATCTTGTTCATATTCCGGCTGGTGAGTTTTTACAAAAACAGCAGTCAATATTCTCAGTAATAAAACAAATTTAGATTATTTGGTGTTTACATTTTTGTTACACATAAACTTAACTTTATAGGCGTTTTTTTATAGGCTAGAGAGCACTGTTAAGGGAGAATGCCTCAACTAATAGGAGCAGATGAGGCATTCTGCTGGAGACAGTACATACCGCCATATGTCAGTGTGGACTCCGATATACCTCTTGTGCTCTGCGGTGCTTTCAACATCGATGTCTTCGCTAAATCCGAATTCGTGTGCTTCATCAAGGACACCTTCGGCCTAGACTGCGTCTCCAACACACTAGCCTCGACGACTTTGGGAGGAACTTGTCTGGATCTCACATTCGTCAGGAACACCACCGCTGAGACACTGCACTTCATATCGTATTTCTCTTACAATCGCCCAGTACTTAATCGTTTGCAAACAACCACTGTACTCTCATTTCATGATGGTAATAATTAATAAATTTATTTTAAATCCATACATCGTGCGGATCGTGCCATATATAAACGTTATCGCACCGCTTATAAACGTTATCACGGAAAACACCTACGGCCGTGTAGAAGACACAGCCTACCCCGAATTTTGTTTTTATTTGTTTTTGAACGTTTTGTACTTAATAGTTTGTCTGTGAGGTCCGCTGAAGGCACTTCGTTTAAAATTTATTGGCGCCTCCGAATTTATAGAAAAAGATCAAATTTGAATTTTTAGTTTGATTATTTAGGACCCAGACAAAGAGGCAGACAGACTGATACACCCAACTTTTCGCACTCAGTAATATTTCTGAATTTTCTTTGTTACTTTTTTCAACAACTTTATGTAAATATGTATTTTTAGATTATGGCCAACGTACGCAAGTGCTCATAATAACTTAGGAACATTAATGAACCCAGCAGAATTGGCGGAACATCATTTTTTAGAGGCTATTAAATATTCATCCGACCATGTAAATGCACATTATAATTTAGGACAATTATACAGGTAAGTTGGTACGATGTAATACATTTCAATAATGAATCAAATTCTATTTTAGTTGTAATTACTATTATTTATGAAAGAAGATAAAAATTAATTTGAATACAATGCATTTTCAGAATATTTTGTAAACATAATTGATCGTGGCTTCCTTAGTTATTTTCAATTTAAATCAAATTTCACTCAATTGCTGCGTTTATACCGCAGCTAAATTATCATTGCTAAAGTGAAATGACAACTGATACAGTAAAAAACGGTATAAGCGCGACACATACCTAGCTCAGTCAGCTAAAATAGCATTGCTAAATATATTTCGAAGATCTTAGGCTTTCTTTATAATTATAACAAAACACGAATCTCTGTATTAAGCCTATAGATTTATTTTTCATCCTTCTCAAAAAAACATGACTAAAAGGTATATATTCAATACTTTTTGGGAAACCATTTTTTTTAACTGCTCTCATAATTCCAAATTACCTTTTATTATTTGATCTTATCTTATTTCCGCTCCGGTTTTAGAACACATACATTTTATCCCATTACTTTTTAATCAATACAATCCCTTTTTTATTTGTTATGTAAAAATGTTGCCGTATTTAGATTTTTATTCAATGGATTTGAATGAAGTGGGCTGCTTAAAATAATACAATTCAAGTTTAAAAAATATTTTTATTTTAGTTGCAAATATTCTTATGATTATTTTTAAATTCAACTTTTTTAATAAAATTAATTTTATTATATGATAAAAATAACTTTCCTAAAAACAAGCATTATTTTACACTTTTAGCACAAAAAATAACGAACAGATAAATAAACTCATGTCAAGTTTTTTAATTTGAATATTCAATCTAAGAAATGTATTGCTGCCAAATAAATTATAATAACCTATAAAGGACATTGCTGTCAAAAAACGGCGATAAATGGATTAGAGCTAAAGATGGCACTAATAGTTTCTTTTAATTTCTTTTTTGTTGTATCGAAACAAAAATGTAACCAAAAGCAAAAAAACACGAATAAAACTTACAACTAGACATGAATTATAAAAAAAATTAATTTTATTTTTTATTTATTTACCAAAAATTAAAAATTGTTAAAGCTGCCATCTTTAGAAGTAATCCCGTAGTATGTTTTCACGTATTAAATAATACTGCATTATCGATACCTATATCTGTTTATATCATTGACCGCAAGTTTACTATGGAAAAGTATAGTTATGTCCTTTATAGGTATATATTATAATTTATTTGATTGCTACTCTAATCTAACCAGTTAAGAGAGGGCCAATATAATAAAATAGTATATACATATTTCGTTTCTCTTTTTTTTATTTTTGCGCATTCCGGAAAAGAAAATGTTTCGATTTCCACATTCACAAAGTGCGTAATATTATTTTTCTACGATAGTGCAGTAACCTATACTTTCGATGATGATTTTTGAATTTAAATTATATAAGAAAAGGAGCCTTTGCGTCGTATACTTAAATCGTGTGGAAATATTCTCATTACACAACGATTTCTTAATATTGCTACACGATTTGTGAAAACCCAAATGTTTTAATGGTTTAATAAATTTGTCTTGATCCGTACAAGTTTGTAATTTTTTATGTTTCTACTTATTTATAAATGTTACAGGACTATTGTATCGTAGAAAAAATAGCGTGTATAACTTGTGTGAAAATGAGTCATTGCAATACTCAAGTGATTGCAGCCCTCGCTATCGCTCCGGCTGCAAATTTCACTTTCGTATTGCAATGACTCGTTTTCTTCACTTGTTAAACAATATACTATTTTATTTCATAAAGGCATTTCATTGTTTCAATAGACCTTTTTTCCTCAAAAAAATTGACAAGTAAGATCGGCGATCCGTAGGTGGTCCGAACTAAAAATTAATGTTGTAGAAACATAATTAATGAATTATATTTCGGGAAACAACTTCACAATTCCCCAAAAACGTTTCTAAATGTTAATTTAATGTAAAATTTTATTTATTTGGTTAAAACACTGAAAACAAGATTCCAATATTATGTAACACCTACAGATATTTCTAACGATTCCCGATGTTTGACAATTAAGGAAAAAGGTCAATACCAATTGAAAAACATAAAATTATGTACACATTGTAAAACAAATTATTTCGTTCGATAGAAAATTATTTCAAATAAACTTTCGGCACCAAGGTTTTGCATTATTTATTTATTTTTTATTTTATAAAAGAATTTCATTGCGGCATAACGAATTGAAAAATATAAAATGTTCTATTGTATAAACATTGGGCATTTTCGGAAATAGACCAAAGCAACTTCAGAGTAAGTTTTAATTAATATTATATTAATATTATGCACAGTGGTTAGCATGCTTGCTTTAAGCTCCGGTGGTCCCGGGTTCGATTCCCGGCGGGTGATGAAAAAATCACGGCTGGTCAATGTTGGATCAATGAATTGATCACTCATTATCCGTTAAAAAAAATGATTACGAAACTTCATCATGAAGCGGCCAAATCCCTCTATGGGATGTAGCGCCAGCGAAAAAAAAAAAAAAAAAAAAAAAAAACAAGTTACTCAAATTACCTTCCACATACAAAAAAGTCGTTCGTAAATAGATGGGTAACTTTAATGTTTGAAACTTACTATGAAGTTACTTTGGTCTATTTTCGAAAATGCCTATTGTAAACATTGTATTGTATAAATATAAAAAAATATGTACAACGGGTAATCAACATTTAGCCTTAAGCATAAAGATGGCTGCATTAGAAGGTTTTTTTTTAAATTGTTTCTTATAAATGTAGATTTAATTGAAATAACAAAACCAAAAAAACATGGTTTTAGTTCATAATTTCTAAATTTTGATTTGAATTAAACTATAAATAAATTTATCTCATTTTCACGTAGAATGGATCGTGTTTTGGATACAAGCTCGTCGGTTTTTTGTACTAGAGTGCCTTATGTTATTTTAACAGATTACAAGTTTATACATATAAAATTCCGATAATTAAAAATGAAGAGATTGAACAACGAGTATTTAATTGTTAAAAATTATTTTAAGTTTTGTGAGTGTTATACGGAAGTTTTAAGAATATTTCGTATATAGAATATAGAAGAGAAAATTGTCCGTTAATTGTGGCCATTCGAAAAATTATTACAAAATTTGTGGAAACTGGTTCGGTAAAGAATAAAAAAAAAAATTTACCAGCGTAGTGGTCAATCAGAGGAAATTATTGCTGCTGCATGCAATTGCTAGTGTTAATGAGAGTTCGAAAACATCTTTACGTCATCGTTGACAGCAATTACACATTCTACCAACCACTTCATTCAGAATTCTGCACAAAGATGTTTACTTAAAGGCATACAAGTTGCAGATAACTCCTAAAATCAAGCCTTCAGACTTTAGATTATATCGTCAATTCGTCTGGTATGGTTTCTGGGCTCGTGGAGTAATCGGAATGTATTTTTTGAAAATGAAGCTGGAATTGCTGCTACTGTAAATGAATTTTTATATTGGAATATGATTACGAATTTTCTGTTTGACAAATTGGAAGGTGCCACATAAATAATTTCTCGAAGAGTGAACATTAATTGGCCATCTAGATCTTGCGATCTAACGCCCCTAGATTTGTTTCCTATGGGAGCTATTTAAATTCAAAAGTTGGAATAATCCAACGACCAACAAAGAATTAAAAACGATGCAGGCTTATCATCAATAAATTCTAACTATTTAGCCCAATATGGTGAATCTAAATACTCCAATTATTATATTTATAATATTTTTGGAATCGCGACTCACAGTTTTTGAAAGTTTTTTCACGACTATTCATCAGTAATTCGTACCCTTAGCCCGTGATATAGTGGCCGATTTTTTGACACTTTAAAAAGTTAAGCTAAGTGTTCTTGCATTATTATTGTTATTTTTTTTTTAAATGCTGCCAATGGCTTTATTTTTGAATCTTTCTACATAAGAAAATCACAAGAAATAATCAAATCTTAAGCTAAAATTATTACATCTTTTAAGTACCAATCAATGTTAATACTTATTTTTAGTGCTCACAATTTACTTAATATACATATAGATTTACTTATATGTATAACATAAACGTTTAATAAATTTACAGGTTTGAGTGGATCTATTCTTCTTAATTGCTTAAATCGCGGTTGTTTTAGTGTATTCCTGACAAATTCGTTGGGCTTGGGATGTGCTTCAAGTTTTGAGTAATATTTCGAACTGAATTCTTTAATTGTTTATTTAATATTTTTAATTCCAACGTCGACGTGTATATTACTATTTCAAATGTACCATGGAACATTGGTAACACTGCGAAGTATTTTCGCTTCGAGTTCTCGGTTTGAAGCGCTGGTGGATCCATATAACTGAATACCATATGTCCATAAGGGTTTGATTATCTGTTTGTACAGTAAAACTTTATTGGCTAATAACAACTAAGATTTTCTTCTCGTCAGCCATTACATTTTGGAAAATGTAATTTTTATTTGGTTGCGCTTTGTTGAAACATATGATTTTTTCCGGTTAATCTTCTATCCAGGTGCAAAACTAAGTATTTCATCTTCGTTTGTTGAGGAATATTTTTATCGTTTAATTTAAGGTGCGTTTGTTTATCGTGAATGTGACGTCAGTTGGTTTGTTTTCGTTCACGTTTATTTGCCATGCCTTCAGCCAGTCCGCGATTTTGTTTAAATGATTCTGTAACTCCTTTGAGGCCATTTCGGGATTATTGTGTGACATGTTGGTATTATTACTTTGTTGGTTACAGGTAAATCGGCTGACAACAAAACAACAAATATAATATTGGTCCTAGAACGCTGCCTTACAGGACACCTGCATTAATATCATTTAAGCATCAACTATATTGTTTGACCATGTATGTGTGTTGTTCTTGCATTATCTGGGTGAAAAATTAATCCTTTTCTATTAATCAAATTTGGTGTCGATTTTTGTAAAGCTTTCTTTAATTTTCTGTGCAAGTTGATCATAATATTTATAGTTTGGCCAGTTTTATATAAATTAAGTATGGATAAAATATGCAAAAAGTTTATAACCAACGTAATAGTTTTAATTTATAACCTAATGGAAATTTAAACATATTATTTACATAATTCTAGAAATATAATAAAAACCAATATCCTAATTTTTTCCTATATACACACTTTACTTTTTTACTTCGTTACAGAAAGGCAAATCGTACTTCTGAGGCAATACGAATGCTTGAGCGTTGCATCAAATTAGAGCCATTATTTATTCCAGCCTATTTGAAACTTTACAAATTACAATCGGGCATAACAGCTGGTATTATGCTAAAAAAAGTTGCAGATTTATCGTCATTAAATCCTGAATATTTAACACAATATGGTAATTGGCTATTAGAAAATAGTATGTATATTTACTTAGTAAGAAGAAATATTGGGCTAAATTGAAATATAACTTATTTAAATTTCTAGATTTACTGCATGATGCAAAAATTGAATTCCAAAAAGCATTACGAGTTGAAGAAAATAATCAACTTGCTTTAATAGGTGTCTGCCGAACATTAAGGAAAATTGGACAACACTCACGATTATTACAAATAGTACTAAGGTAAATTTTTCTAGCAAGTTGTTTATACTTAAAAAAAAAAAAATAAGCCTATGCTTAAATAAAGCTACTGATACACATTATAAGGAATGCACTTTCTCTTATATTAAGCTTTATTGTTAATCAATACAGACGAAATTACAATCTGGTGCATAAAACCGGTGACCCCGAAAAATGTTATTTACTAGTTTGAATAACTTTTGGACCATATTACTTGGAAACCTGAAAGAAAGAACCAAACCCGGTTTAATCAAAATACTTTTGGCTGTTTTGTTTAATAAAAGGTTATTTTTGGCATGACAACGTCTCACTACTCATATTAGGAAAGTTAATTACTCATGAAAATTACTCATGAAGGATTAGCATTTCGGTTAATTTAAATTTGTAAATGATTGCATGGTCGGTATCTATTTTTGCGTAAAGAAACTGTAGCGGTTAATTTATTTTAAATTCAAATAATTAATCTCCACATTCTTATGAAAAAGAGAAATTATAATTTGAAATATACGTCACTTCACACAGGTTACCATAATATCATAGAAATACCAAAGCCGTTCTTCCCGCTCATTATGATAAGGAAGTATCAAATATTAAAACAATGGTGCCGCCCCCACCCTGACACTCGTACTCAATATTAATTATAATGATGTTTCGGAAAAACTTAACAATGGCTGAAACGACCAAAATAAATGAAATATACAAAAGAAAAGCTACAAGTTAAATCGAGTGCAAATGTTATAGATAATTTTGTAAAACATATGACTCAGAAGATTCAGGTATCGTGTCTCAAAGCCGCGTTCTTTGACGCGAGATGATCCGGATCAGATCAAAGGCTACATTACAAATTGAATTATTTTGAATTTTATTCCAAGGAAATAACCAAGTTAGATTTAATTCTTTTTGAAAACTACCAACCATTTATAGTACATTTTATATGACAAAACACTAGTGACCACAAACCATAAATGATTCGAAAAGGTTTAATAAATCAATCAAATGTTTTGTTTGTTTGTACAAAAAGCGAAAGGCGAGTTTATGTCTTTTTTCAATAGAATAAATTTTACCCAATTTGTTTTTTAGCGTATACAAAATAATAAATTCACAGCACAACTAATTTTTAATTCAAAATATTATTTATTTAAATTACAATAAATTTGTTTTATTAAATTTTGTTTATTTAATTATAATTTATTTAACAATTTATTTTTACTTTCTTTTACGTAAGTAAAATAAAGTATAGTAATCATGAAAATTTTCGACGTTAAGATTATTGAAGATTTATCTGTTTTGAGGTCCCCTGAGTCCGAAAAATTGAGTTTCGAAATGATGTCTGTCTGTCAGTCTGTCTGTCCGTCTGTCCGTCTGTCCGTCTGTCCGTCTGTCCGTCTGTCAGTCTGTGTCCTCTCTACAGCCCAGATGGCTTAACCAATCCAGCTGAAACTTCAGATTTAAGCTTTTTTGATAAATTGGGAGGTCCCAGTGAATTTTGCTCCAAATCGGTCAACCGGAAGTAGCTACTCCCGTGGGGCAGAAAATTTGTTTTGCAAATATCTGAAAAAGTATAAGGTTTACAAAAAACTACTAAAACAAAAAGTTTCCAAAAACTAAAAGTAAAAAAAAATAAAAAAAAAAAATTAAAAATTAAAAAAAAAAAAATTTAAAAAAAAAATAAAATTGATGTGTGGCCAACACATTTCTTCTACGAACAAGGAATTTTGAGACACCAATTACGCAAACTTCTTACAAATTTATTATTTTGTATTACTTTCTTTTACATAAGAAAAGCTTAAATCTAAAGTTTTTGTTAGATTGGTTAAGCCATCTGGGCTATAGAGAAGACACAGACAAACAGACGAGCAGACAAACGGACAGACTGACAGACAGACATCATTTCGAAACCCACTTTTTCGGACTCAAGGGACCTCAAAACAGATATATCTTCATTAATCTCTTACATAATATTTCGGGTTCCAGGTCCCAGATTCCGTAAAACAGAAAATTTATTTTACAAATATTTCAAAAATATACAATTTACAGAAAACATGAAAAAATAAAAACAATCTTAATAAAGTTTGCAAGAAATTTGCATTATCAAAGTTTCTTAAAATTCGCTGTTCGTAAAAGAAAGTCGTGTGTTGGCCACACCTCCATTTTTATTTATTGAATTTATTTTGATAATAATCACCACCATTATGATACAAAATGTGGTTGGTGCCCAACACCACGAACAACGTGTTGTCGCTTTGAAATCCGAGAAGAGACTGAAGAAAATAGGTAAATTTATTTTGTTTTGTGTTCGTTTTTTATCAATTGTCATGCTGTGATTGGTGCAGCAGATTGATTAAGGGAAAATGACCCAATTCACCAGAGCTGTTGGTTGTATGGTGTATGGTGAGTATATGCGAGGTAATAACCTCGTCAAGTCGTCGCCAATGTATGTAGCTGATCATTATGGCAGAAAACGAATGATTGAATAATTGAGCGAGCCACCACAGAACTCCTTCACGAGTGATTTCCCCTTCCTGTGAATGTGGTATGTAATGTACATACGCGTGGAATTGATCGAATGGCTGAAATGTTTGGTTGCCCAAAATCTATAGCCAGACAATGTGTGCTGTATGTAACAGGAAGTAGATTGTTGCCTGAAATGTGCCCGAGGTCGATGCCTGTGGTCATGCGGGCAGCAATGTAGGAGAGTGATGAAGGACACACGTCTCGTGGAGTCTCGACTTGTGTGGGGGGACAGCCAAACTGAGTCTCGGATGTGTCCCTGTGACATGGAACGTTATACGGAGACAGTCGAAGTGAGTCTCGACTGTGGCCGTATAATATGCGAGCGAGGTGTAGCGGGGAATGGCTGGGTGGTCGCTTTGCCGTGCGACATTTGTATAGAGCCATTTGAAATAAAACAAAATAAAATTTTATTGATTGAAAAAAATTAAAAACGAACACGAAATTTAAAATTAACAAAAAAAAATGAAAATGGTGGTGATAAAAAAAATGAGTTGATGGTAATGTTATTATTGTCGCTGGTTGGATGTTGCTGCTATTGATGCTGGAGCTGCTATTGTTGTTGTTGTTGCTACTTCATTGATGCTTCTTCAGTGATGGCGATGGCGGTGATAATTTTGACGCCGCTGCTCGCCAATGGTGGACGGGATGATGATGATTGTAGTGATGGTTGCCGTAACGACGCTGCGACAACATCGCTGGTGGTCATGATGATAACGACGATGACGAAGGCGAGGGTAAGTGCACCGTAAAATGATAACCACGGTGATGTTGGTCCCGTTGGTGTTAATGCTGAAACGTCACAAGCGTGCATTGTACTTATTGCACGTGTTGGTCTCGGATGGTTTTTTTTGTTGATCACGATATTAGTCCCATAAGTTTCGCTTGTCGTGCGGGATAATATTCATGCTGCCGATGTGATAAATGAAGTTGATTGTTGTGTGCTTGTGGTTTGACCCCTTGTTGTATGTGATAGTTTGTAACCGTACCGCATGGGGTGATTTGGTTGAGAACTGATGAAAACACAAAGCACACAACACAAAACCCAAACGTTACTGTTACGTAGAAAATCCATTCAGGAATTGTGAGATGATTTAACTAGCGCGGCTAAGCTCAGGGTGGTCAGGGTTTTTTTTACACTTTGAAGAGGACCTTGAATAACCGTCATTGACTGCTGTTTCATTAGGGTCATTCCAAATGACATGCTTCATATTTCACTCGTGCTCGCAATTAACCAAACTCAATAAACGACGACATACTCGTATAATATCTATCTTATTAAGTACATTTTTCATGTTTTTAGTAAAATGAGAGGTATAGAAATATGTTACCTCTGGTTTAACTTTACAATACTTCATAATATTTTGAATTTATTAAAAAGTTGAAACAGAAGGTTAAAAATTAAACTAAAAAAATATACGAAAGATGGTAATTGAAACAATCGAAGTTGTAGAATATGATTGTACTAAAACACAATAATAATAATACGATTTTTTTTTGTACTATGAATTATACTAATATGTTTGTTCTAATGTTCTATTATTTTGTTCTGTAACATTAGATGGCAATTGATGATAAGGATAGCACATGGCGGAGGACCAAAACAACCAGATGTATACCTTCGTGACTGGCATATAAAACACGAATTACGAAATCGTGCTATGATTTATGATACAGGTGGTATTGAGAAAAATGGTAACGGAGATGGCAGAATTATGTTTAAAAGTAAAGTAAGTGTGTAATATTGCATTAAGATTTGATATTGAAATGATAAGTATGTTTTCTTTTTTTCAGCCGCAATCATCATTATCTATGGAGACACAACCAATTAGCAGACATAACTCAAATATAAGCAATAATAATAATAATAACCTTAAATTAGAAGCAGATATAAACCTTAGAATAATCAAAATAAATTGTAATCGATCTGATCATTTACATCCCTTAATTCAGTGTTCGGGTGATTTATATGAAAATACTCCGATAGAAATGACAACAATAAAATCCGCAACAACAACCTTACATTTAGATAATAATCAAAATTGCAGAACAAAACGATGGCCAAAAACCCGATATAAACCAAAAGGAACTCCTAATATAGGACCGAATGGTAGTGTTGCTCCGCTGCTAGTGTCAAATATACTCGACAAATTGTGAATATGCTCCATTTATATAAATATTAACCGTTATATATAATTAAAATAATATGCAAAGTGATGATATTTTTAGTGTAGATATTAGGTAACGAATTTTTATATTTAATATAACAAAATAAAAACAAAATATGGAATTGAAAGATTTACGGTAAATGAAACAAGCAGACTCAAATCTATCAATTTTAACGTGAATATTTCTTTTTGTTGTGTGATTGAAGCCTTTAGTTATATACAAAATAATAACAAATAAAAGAAAAAACTAATTTTTAAAATTATTAATCTTAATATAAAATGATACCAATAACCAATTTTATACAGACATATTAATAATTAATTTATTATTATTTAATATTAAATACAAATGGAAAAATCTAAAATTGCTAACTACAAAAAAGTAAAAAAATTGCATAAATGGAAAAAATGTTTTACTTGTCAAATGTTTGATGAAAATTAATTGACGGTTTTAAAAGATGTATAAGACGAAATTCACACAACTTAAAAAATTAAATTAATTAATTGATTGTACCTGACATAAACGATATTATTATAAATTATATAATATCGCATTTTCAAAAATATTGAAACATTTGACAACCACGTACTCATACTATATTTCGATGAAACTATTTCTATAAAACAAATTTAAATTACATCATAAAAAATAGATATACTATACTATGTATATGAAATTAAAAAGTATTGCCTAAATTTTTTTGCAAAGTTGCTTTTTTTAACTGAACCAAAATTTAAAATAAAACATTATCTAAAATTTATACGAAAAAATAATATTAATAATAAAGAGACAATTATTTAAAATTATTAAAAAAGGGAAACAAAAATTTAAGAAATAATTATAAACTTAATGACATGAAAAAATAAAACAAAATATGTATGATATATGACAACTACTATATAATAAAAATATTATCAATAAAAGCAAATCTTTTGGAAAAATATTTATTAACTTCTTGTATTTTTGAAAGTGTTTTTTTGTTTTTTCAATTAGCTATTTTATCGAAATCAGTGCGGCGGGCTAGGCGATATTGCCAACTGGGATAGATTTCACCGCCCATCTTGAGTTAATTTTCAAATGTAGGTGCTATGTTCAAATTCCCAGCTGCCTGGAAAATCGCACACATTGTTCCAATTTATAAAACAGGTGATCGCTCTGATATATCAAACTATCGGTGTATTTAAATTTTGTCTACAATACCAAAACTTTTTGAATTAAAAGTAACTAATCATTTGACATTTTATACAAAACAAGTCATTTCAACTTTCCAGCATGGTTTCACTATAGTAGTAGATTTAACATCTACCAACCTTCGGCAGTTTACAAAGTTTGTTATTAAATCAGTATAGCATATAAGGCACAGGCTGATGCAATCTATTTTGATTTTGCTAAGGATTTTGACTCAATTAACCACATAGTTATTATCTATTAATCAATACTAAGATAAAAATAGTTAAGTTTAGCGCGCTAACTTATACCGTTTTCTTGGGACACGTGATCTATGGAGACGATGTTAATACACTACGGCCAAAAAAAGCTAAACAAAGTCCCAAAATGGGTCGTCTGGGTAGATTCAATATATCTTTGGAACTAGATGGAATATTAACAAACGCTAAACTGCTCGTAGCTCGTGAACGTAGCTATTACATACTGAAATTACAGATTTTTATTTTAAGTATGTCTGGCAGGAGAGACTTTTCAGTCCAATTTTTTTTTGGATTTTCAAAATATTTTTTTAGTTTGCTGCCCTCTGTGGTAGAAACGGTGAGCCTCAGATGTCATGTTGCTTCTAGAAATCGATAACATATTATGTTCTGAGTGGAAGGCCATAAAAACTTCTCAAAATTTTCGCTTGATAAAAAATTTATTAATCGTAATTATAAAAATCTAATAACATATTCAGATTCAGGACGTTTAGCACGATTAAACGACATCATTTGATTAACATAGCTACACAAATTTATCCATACAGCCTGTTCGTTCATCGAAATTTGGTGTACTCTGAAGGAAGCGACATTTTGGCGACCACTAACATGCTAAAAACTTTATTTATTTATCGATTAACTTAAAATTCGTTATAAAACCTTAGGATGTTGATACAAACCGACAAATACAACAAAAAAGATATATCTCGGTAACATAAACATTTTTGGTAGTTTTTCGGAGGTTTTCATATAGGAAATTTAAGCGAAAAAGGTAAAATCGCCAATGGGCTGAATATTGTAAAATAACTGTTGCCATGCATTTCTATAATCAATACCAAGGAAAAAATGGTTTAGTTTAGCTCGCTAACTTATACCGTTTATTTGGGATACCTGATCTACGGAGACCATGTTAATACACTACGGCCAAAAGAAGTCCCAAAATGGATCGTCTTGGCAGATTCACCATAACTTTGGAACTAGACAGAATATTAACAAGCATTGAACTGCTCGTAGCTTATGATAAACGTAGCCATTACACACTGAAATTACAGATTTTTATTTCAAGTATGGCAGTTGCTGCCCTCTGTCGATAGCATATCATGTTCTGAGTGGAAGACCTAAAAACTTTTCAAAAAACAATTTTCGCTTGCTCGGTTAATAATCCTATAATAATCCATAGGACAAACTCTGTTCAAATATGAAATTCGAATAAGTAAAAATGTTGATGACTAAAGTAGGGAATTTCAAGAATGTATTCAGGCCTTAAGCCATGTTGATATTTGCATTTATGGAATAATAATTTTTTGACAATTCTGCTATAAATTTTGTGCTTGTAGGTACAAATCAAATACTAAAGATTCAGCAATGCGCGTATTCGTCTTATTGTAATTTCCCCTACCGAGTAGTTTTGCGCAATAAGCGCGTTAATTGGTAAGCAAAGTATGAAATCATTTTGTTTCATTTACTGAAATAAATTACGAAAAGTTCAAGAATTGTTTCCAAAAATAATTGTTTTATTTAAAAGCCAATATGTACAATAAAATCATTCGATTTATTACAAAAATTTGGTGTTTGTGCTGTATTTGGGTGCAAAATTGGTAATGAAAAAAACCAGTAATTTTTAGTTGAATTAAATAAATAAATAATTATCCAAAAAATAAGAAAATATTGAAATTCTGGGTCAATTTTAATCGCCGGAAAGAAACATTTCTTATTATTATAGAAATGCGCTTATTTGTGGTTAACATTTCGCCCTAGATAATTTTGAAAATAACATACCGAGAATAAGTTCGAATTGTTGAGCATAGTTTAATCTGCCACAAACTAATCTTGTGATTATCAAGAGTTGTTGTATCCCCGCAATTAAAAAAGGTGATATCGACATAGACTAAAGTAATATTACAGAGACGTCTTAATACGAATAAAAAATAGTTCCGAAATTGGTATACGTACACAAATAGCTGTAACACAAAACGTACACTTTCTTCCAGTCTTCCTAGAAATGAGGTCTACTCTTCTTAGGAATGAACAAATATATTTTCATATGGTTTATACAATGTCTAGTGGTTTTAAACCAATTTACCATAGGAATACAAAAGAATTGGTAAATTCATTGATTGATGGATAATGATAATGTCGACCATAACCACTTAATTGATCAAACACCAGAGTTTTATCAAATGAAAATACAGAAAATTAATACCAAGGCGATAATGATTTGCTAAATTTATATTTTGGTTTAGTCAAACTTTATTATTTTATTTGATAAAATTGTTTGAGTAAATAATAAATAATAATTCTACCTCAGTACAAGTAAATCCTTAGGAAGAGCATAGTGTTTTGTGTTTCTCGTGGGTCAACTATCTAAGTGAAGGTGGTGTATGCGGTCTATCAAAACCTACTTTAGAAATAATGGAAGCTAAGCAATCTTTAGACACAATTGTCAAATCACTCAATAGGGGAGGTTTACACGTAAAAAAAAATTATTTAAAAAATTTAATTATGCTGATGTTAACAAAATTTCTTGTCACACAAAAGTAAAGAAATTGCTTTATCGTACCCGAATGTATTTTCGCTCCAATGTTAAATTTATTTGTGCTTAAATAAATTAAAATTATAAATAAATTAAACAACAAACTTAAATAAAACATTTTATTTAAAAAAAAAAACGATTAATATTGGTATAATTTATACCACATTAATGAGTTTTCAATATTTTCTATATAAAATTTCTTGTTACAACGTCATCCACTTTGCTCTTCACAAATAGTAAAACAATTGTCAGTTCGTGCTTTAAGCTTTCCGACATCAAACTTCACCATATTTAGAAGAAGATTCCAAATCATTTTTAATAAAATGATGTTTATCGCATGGAACTTTTTCAAGCGGAACATCACAATTAAAAAAATAATCAGAAATATCTGATGAAGATGGTGACTCCTGTTCTACAGCTTCAGAACTCAAAGGTTCTACATCTTCTCCGTCACTTGTTAAATGCATCAAACATTTGCACCAAATTTTATTTGCATTTAATAGATTATATTATACGCTGAAAACAGATTGTATATATTCGATCTAGTTTCGGAGATATGCCGATTTAACTGAGCGTATAGCGAGAAATAAATTTTTATAGCAGACACTATTAGAAAAATCGATATATCTTCGAAACTAGATCGAATTTTTAAAATCTGTTAACAGTATATGATAGCTAAGAGAATAACCTATTAAATATATTATAATTGAAATTTATAGTCCCGGTAGTATTTTCTAGAGAAGTTATTAAATCAAAATTTAATTGAAAAATACCACAATTTTGTAATTTGTGCAGAAATGGTAAAGGTTGGATACCAAATTTTATTTGCATTTAATAGATTATATTATACGCTGAAAACAGATTGTAAATATTCGATCTAGTTTCGGAGATATGCCGATTTAACTGAGCGTATAGCGAGAAATAAATTTTTTTAGCAGACACTATTAGAAAAATCGATATATCTTCGAAACTAGATCCAATTTTTAAAATCTGTTAACAGTATATGATAGCTAAGAGAATAACCTATTAAATATATTATAATTGAAATTTATAGTCCGGGTAGTACTATGTATACTTGGCCATATTCCTGAACTTCATCCAAAACTCATTTTAGAATCCCATTTCTAACATACAAATTAAATTTCATAATAATCGGTTGAGAAATAGACAAGTTCCATCATACTTGGCCATATTCCAGAACTTCATCCAGAAATCGTTTTAAAATTCCAGAACTTCATCCAAAAAACATTTTAGAATCCCATTTCAAATACAAATGTCGAATTTCATCGTAATCGGTTGAGAAATGGGCAAGTTCCATCCTACTTGGCCATATTCCAGAACTTCATCCAAAACTCATTTTGGAATCCCATTTCTAACATACACATTGAATTTCATAATAATCGGTTGATAAATAGGCAAGTTCCATCATATAAATAATTTGTTATTCACTACATCCAAATCCAACCCCAACTCAACTCCAACTCAACCTCAACTCAACGCGCAAATTGACCCCTAATTTAACCTTCAAATCAATTCCCAATTTAATGCCCAATTCAATAATCAAATAACCGGTATAATAAAATCGTAAATATTTATAAAAGCAGGTATTTTGGGTCAATTCGTATGGCAGGTACCCCACCCCCTTGACGTACAGTCTCCAAGAAACGGACATTTTTTTTTTTGCTTTTTCAGACTCAGGGACTTTCAAAACGTCGAGAAAAGTGGTTTTGGACCAACCAAATTTTTGGTCATTTTTGACAGGATTTCAATACTTTGGTCTTTTTAGACCGAAGTAAATCAAAATATTTACCGTAATACAGCATATGATGTAGGAAATTAATAAGATATGCTCACGCGCACGATGTCGTCATCGAGGGGCAAAAATATAATCAATCTCTGTATAAAAAATAAACGCAGCGTAGGCCATGTTCAAATAAAAACACCATACTAAACTGTATGAAGTTGTCACTCAATGACGAAATGCGCAAAACAAAACCAATTTTGACAAGCACTTGAGTATATTTATGTATCTTTATATTGCTCTATACTTAACTTAATTATAGACCAATTTTTTATTTATTTGGCCGAATTTTCGGCTTTTCGAGTCATTGTCAAGGCCATTTTTTACGCTAAAAAATATTTACATCAAAAAAATTATAATAATATAATGATTTTTCATATTTCTAATTTTTTTGATGTATGTAAATATTTTTTAGCGTAAAAAATGGCCTTGACAATGACTCGAAAAGTCGAAAATTCGGCCAAATAAATAAAAAATAATTAAAAAATTGGTCTATAATTAAGTTAAACAATCAAAAAATTAAAAAAAGAGCAATATTAGTGAAAACAATAAAACTTTTATTGCTATATTGTGAATATAGCAAAGCTATAACCTGTTTGTAATATTCTCTGTAATTCTAATTTTGTATTTGCATGTTCTCCGCCTTTATATAAAAATCAAAAAATGTTAGAAAGAAAAACAAAATAGTTGTGATTATTTTACGTTAAGTTAGAAAAGCATAAGCAACAGAAATGATTTTATTTTAGTTAAATACTGATGGGCGTGGCGTAACAATACATATATTTTTGGATGAGAAAATGGTATATAAACTCGAATAAAAATAGACAATATCGATTGCAACACTTGAGTTGCAGTTCACAACATAACTTGTGTATGGAATTGATAGGTTATTGTTTAATTATGAATTCCACCGTGCGCCCGTGTCAGATAGTGGTAGGGCATGAGGGTTCGACCCTCAACCTATATATGTGAGTATTCTCAGCCTGATTTAATGAGAAGGTAAGGTAAAGGACCCAATAGGATAAGCATAGTAAATTGGGCCTAAAACAACGTATTTTATATTTTTCCCATAGATATCCCATGCTGCATGAAATGGAATACATCATTTTTCGATATTTCTAAATTTTTTTTGCGACTTTTTAGGATTGATCGTTCTTTAGCATATTGTTTTATAATTGCAAAAATATTTCGCAACTCCCTCCCACTTGTTTACAGGGTGTTACAGCAGTTTTTGCATTTGTTATTTTATTTTTTTCTAAATTCAATAACTTGCTTTGTTTTGAATAAAAAAATATTCCAAACAGTAATTATGGTGTATATTAGCCTAATTATGCGAATTATAATTAATTTGCACACTACAGTGACGCACTTCCGATTTTGAATGCAAATATTACATAATTGAATATACATCATTTTTCGATATTTCTAAATTTTTTTTGCGACTTTTTAGGATTGATCGTTCTTTAGCATATTGTTTTATAATTGCAAAAATATTTCGCAACTCCCTCCCACTTGTTTACAGGGTGTTACAGCAGTTTTTGCATTTGTTATTTTATTTTTTTCTAAATTCAATAACTTGCTTTGTTTTGAATAAAAAAATATTCCAAACAGTAATTATGGTGTATATTAGCCTAATTATGCGAATTATAATTAATTTGCACACTACAGTGACGCACTTCCGATTTTGAATGCAAATATTACATAATTGAATATACATCATTTTTCGATATTTCTAAATTTTTTTTGCGACTTTTTAGGATTGATCGTTCTTTAGCATATTGTTTTATAATTGCAAAAATATTTCGCAACTCCCTCCCACTTGTTTACAGGGTGTTACAGCAGTTTTTGCATTTGTTATTTTATTTTTTTCTAAATTCAATAACTTGCTTTGTTTTGAATAAAAAAATATTCCAAACAGTAATTATGGTGTATATTAGCCTAATTATGCGAATTATAATTAATTTGCACACTACAGTGACGCACTTCCGATTTTGAATGCAAATATTACATAATTGAATATACATCATTTTTCGATATTTCTAAATTTTTTTTGCGACTTTTTAGGATTGATCGTTCTTTAGCATATACAAAATAGACAATATCGATTGCAACACTTGAGTTGCAGTTCACAACATAACTTGTGTATGGAATTGATAGGTTATTGTTTAATTATGAATTCCACCGTGCGCCCGTGTCAGATAGTGGTAGGGCATGAGGGTTCGACCCTCAACCTATATATGTGAGTATTCTCAGCCTGATTTAATGAGAAGGTAAGGTAAAGGACCCAATAGGATAAGCATAGTAAATTGGGCCTAAAACAACGTATTTTATATTTTTCCCATAGATATCCCATGCTGCATGAAATGGAATACATCATTTTTCGATATTTCTAAATTTTTTTTGCGACTTTTTAGGATTGATCGTTCTTTAGCATATTGTTTTATAATTGCAAAAATATTTCGCAACTCCCTCCCACTTGTTTACAGGGTGTTACAGCAGTTTTTGCATTTGTTATTTTATTTTTTTCTAAATTCAATAACTTGCTTTGTTTTGAATAAAAAAATATTCCAAACAGTAATTATGGTGTATATTAGCCTAATTATGCGAATTATAATTAATTTGCACACTACAGTGACGCACTTCCGATTTTGAATGCAAATATTACATAATTGAATATACATCATTTTTCGATATTTCTAAATTTTTTTTGCGACTTTTTAGGATTGATCGTTCTTTAGCATATTGTTTTATAATTGCAAAAATATTTCGCAACTCCCTCCCACTTGTTTACAGGGTGTTACAGCAGTTTTTGCATTTGTTATTTTATTTTTTTCTAAATTCAATAACTTGCTTTGTTTTGAATAAAAAAATATTCCAAACAGTAATTATGGTGTATATTAGCCTAATTATGCGAATTATAATTAATTTGCACACTACAGTGACGCACTTCCGATTTTGAATGCAAATATTACATAATTGAATATACATCATTTTTCGATATTTCTAAATTTTTTTTGCGACTTTTTAGGATTGATCGTTCTTTAGCATATTGTTTTATAATTGCAAAAATATTTCGCAACTCCCTCCCACTTGTTTACAGGGTGTTACAGCAGTTTTTGCATTTGTTATTTTATTTTTTTCTAAATTCAATAACTTGCTTTGTTTTGAATAAAAAAATATTCCAAACAGTAATTATGGTGTATATTAGCCTAATTATGCGAATTATAATTAATTTGCACACTACAGTGACGCACTTCCGATTTTGAATGCAAATATTACATAATTGAATATACATCATTTTTCGATATTTCTAAATTTTTTTTGCGACTTTTTAGGATTGATCGTTCTTTAGCATATTGTTTTATAATTGCAAAAATATTTCGCAACTCCCTCCCACTTGTTTACAGGGTGTTACAGCAGTTTTTGCATTTGTTATTTTATTTTTTTCTAAATTCAATAACTTGCTTTGTTTTGAATAAAAAAATATTCCAAACAGTAATTATGGTGTATATTAGCCTAATTATGCGAATTATAATTAATTTGCACACTACAGTGACGCACTTCCGATTTTGAATGCAAATATTACATAATTGAATATACATCATTTTTCGATATTTCTAAATTTTTTTTGCGACTTTTTAGGATTGATCGTTCTTTAGCATATTGTTTTATAATTGCAAAAATATTTCGCAACTCCCTCCCACTTGTTTACAGGGTGTTACAGCAGTTTTTGCATTTGTTATTTTATTTTTTTCTAAATTCAATAACTTGCTTTGTTTTGAATAAAAAAATATTCCAAACAGTAATTATGGTGTATATTAGCCTAATTATGCGAATTATAATTAATTTGCACACTACAGTGACGCACTTCCGATTTTGAATGCAAATATTACATAATTGAATATACATCATTTTTCGATATTTCTAAATTTTTTTTGCGACTTTTTAGGATTGATCGTTCTTTAGCATATTGTTTTATAATTGCAAAAATATTTCGCAACTCCCTCCCACTTGTTTACAGGGTGTTACAGCAGTTTTTGCATTTGTTATTTTATTTTTTTCTAAATTCAATAACTTGCTTTGTTTTGAATAAAAAAATATTCCAAACAGTAATTATGGTGTATATTAGCCTAATTATGCGAATTATAATTAATTTGCACACTACAGTGACGCACTTCCGATTTTGAATGCAAATATTACATAATTGAATATACATCATTTTTCGATATTTCTAAATTTTTTTTGCGACTTTTTAGGATTGATCGTTCTTTAGCATATACAAAATAGACAATATCGATTGCAACACTTGAGTTGCAGTTCACAACATAACTTGTGTATGGAATTGATAGGTTATTGTTTAATTATGAATTCCACCGTGCGCCCGTGTCAGATAGTGGTAGGGCATGAGGGTTCGACCCTCAACCTATATATGTGAGTATTCTCAGCCTGATTTAATGAGAAGGTAAGGTAAAGGACCCAATAGGATAAGCATAGTAAATTGGGCCTAAAACAACGTATTTTATATTTTTCCCATAGATATCCCATGCTGCATGAAATGGAATACATCATTTTTCGATATTTCTAAATTTTTTTTGCGACTTTTTAGGATTGATCGTTCTTTAGCATATTGTTTTATAATTGCAAAAATATTTCGCAACTCCCTCCCACTTGTTTACAGGGTGTTACAGCAGTTTTTGCATTTGTTATTTTATTTTTTTCTAAATTCAATAACTTGCTTTGTTTTGAATAAAAAAATATTCCAAACAGTAATTATGGTGTATATTAGCCTAATTATGCGAATTATAATTAATTTGCACACTACAGTGACGCACTTCCGATTTTGAATGCAAATATTACATAATTGAATATACATCATTTTTCGATATTTCTAAATTTTTTTTGCGACTTTTTAGGATTGATCGTTCTTTAGCATATTGTTTTATAATTGCAAAAATATTTCGCAACTCCCTCCCACTTGTTTACAGGGTGTTACAGCAGTTTTTGCATTTGTTATTTTATTTTTTTCTAAATTCAATAACTTGCTTTGTTTTGAATAAAAAAATATTCCAAACAGTAATTATGGTGTATATTAGCCTAATTATGCGAATTATAATTAATTTGCACACTACAGTGACGCACTTCCGATTTTGAATGCAAATATTACATAATTGAATATACATCATTTTTCGATATTTCTAAATTTTTTTTGCGACTTTTTAGGATTGATCGTATAATTAGGACAATATTAGGACAATATCGATTGCAACACTTGAGTTGCAGTTCACAACATAACTTGTGTATGGAATTGATAGGTTATTGTTTAATTATGAATTCCACCGTGCGCCCGTGTCAGATAGTGGTAGGGCATGAGGGTTCGACCCTCAACCTATATATGTGAGTATTCTCAGCCTGATTTAATGAGAAGGTAAGGTAAAGGACCCAATAGGATAAGCATAGTAAATTGGGCCTAAAACAACGTATTTTATATTTTTCCCATAGATATCCCATGCTGCATGAAATGGAATACATCATTTTTCGATATTTCTAAATTTTTTTTGCGACTTTTTAGGATTGATCGTTCTTTAGCATATTGTTTTATAATTGCAAAAATATTTCGCAACTCCCTCCCACTTGTTTACAGGGTGTTACAGCAGTTTTTGCATTTGTTATTTTATTTTTTTCTAAATTCAATAACTTGCTTTGTTTTGAATAAAAAAATATTCCAAACAGTAATTATGGTGTATATTAGCCTAATTATGCGAATTATAATTAATTTGCACACTACAGTGACGCACTTCCGATTTTGAATGCAAATATTACATAATTGAATATACATCATTTTTCGATATTTCTAAATTTTTTTTGCGACTTTTTAGGATTGATCGTTCTTTAGCATATTGTTTTATAATTGCAAAAATATTTCGCAACTCCCTCCCACTTGTTTACAGGGTGTTACAGCAGTTTTTGCATTTGTTATTTTATTTTTTTCTAAATTCAATAACTTGCTTTGTTTTGAATAAAAAAATATTCCAAACAGTAATTATGGTGTATATTAGCCTAATTATGCGAATTATAATTAATTTGCACACTACAGTGACGCACTTCCGATTTTGAATGCAAATATTACATAATTGAATATACATCATTTTTCGATATTTCTAAATTTTTTTTGCGACTTTTTAGGATTGATCGTTCTTTAGCATATTGTTTTATAATTGCAAAAATATTTCGCAACTCCCTCCCACTTGTTTACAGGGTGTTACAGCAGTTTTTGCATTTGTTATTTTATTTTTTTCTAAATTCAATAACTTGCTTTGTTTTGAATAAAAAAATATTCCAAACAGTAATTATGGTGTATATTAGCCTAATTATGCGAATTATAATTAATTTGCACACTACAGTGACGCACTTCCGATTTTGAATGCAAATATTACATAATTGAATATACATCATTTTTCGATATTTCTAAATTTTTTTTGCGACTTTTTAGGATTGATCGTTCTTTAGCATATACAAAATAGACAATATCGATTGCAACACTTGAGTTGCAGTTCACAACATAACTTGTGTATGGAATTGATAGGTTATTGTTTAATTATGAATTCCACCGTGCGCCCGTGTCAGATAGTGGTAGGGCATGAGGGTTCGACCCTCAACCTATATATGTGAGTATTCTCAGCCTGATTTAATGAGAAGGTAAGGTAAAGGACCCAATAGGATAAGCATAGTAAATTGGGCCTAAAACAACGTATTTTATATTTTTCCCATAGATATCCCATGCTGCATGAAATGGAATACATCATTTTTCGATATTTCTAAATTTTTTTTGCGACTTTTTAGGATTGATCGTTCTTTAGCATATTGTTTTATAATTGCAAAAATATTTCGCAACTCCCTCCCACTTGTTTACAGGGTGTTACAGCAGTTTTTGCATTTGTTATTTTATTTTTTTCTAAATTCAATAACTTGCTTTGTTTTGAATAAAAAAATATTCCAAACAGTAATTATGGTGTATATTAGCCTAATTATGCGAATTATAATTAATTTGCACACTACAGTGACGCACTTCCGATTTTGAATGCAAATATTACATAATTGAATATACATCATTTTTCGATATTTCTAAATTTTTTTTGCGACTTTTTAGGATTGATCGTTCTTTAGCATATTGTTTTATAATTGCAAAAATATTTCGCAACTCCCTCCCACTTGTTTACAGGGTGTTACAGCAGTTTTTGCATTTGTTATTTTATTTTTTTCTAAATTCAATAACTTGCTTTGTTTTGAATAAAAAAATATTCCAAACAGTAATTATGGTGTATATTAGCCTAATTATGCGAATTATAATTAATTTGCACACTACAGTGACGCACTTCCGATTTTGAATGCAAATATTACATAATTGAATATACATCATTTTTCGATATTTCTAAATTTTTTTTGCGACTTTTTAGGATTGATCGTTCTTTAGCATATTGTTTTATAATTGCAAAAATATTTCGCAACTCCCTCCCACTTGTTTACAGGGTGTTACAGCAGTTTTTGCATTTGTTATTTTATTTTTTTCTAAATTCAATAACTTGCTTTGTTTTGAATAAAAAAATATTCCAAACAGTAATTATGGTGTATATTAGCCTAATTATGCGAATTATAATTAATTTGCACACTACAGTGACGCACTTCCGATTTTGAATGCAAATATTACATAATTGAATATACATCATTTTTCGATATTTCTAAATTTTTTTTGCGACTTTTTAGGATTGATCGTTCTTTAGCATATTGTTTTATAATTGCAAAAATATTTCGCAACTCCCTCCCACTTGTTTACAGGGTGTTACAGCAGTTTTTGCATTTGTTATTTTATTTTTTTCTAAATTCAATAACTTGCTTTGTTTTGAATAAAAAAATATTCCAAACAGTAATTATGGTGTATATTAGCCTAATTATGCGAATTATAATTAATTTGCACACTACAGTGACGCACTTCCGATTTTGAATGCAAATATTACATAATTGAATATACATCATTTTTCGATATTTCTAAATTTTTTTTGCGACTTTTTAGGATTGATCGTTCTTTAGCATATTGTTTTATAATTGCAAAAATATTTCGCAACTCCCTCCCACTTGTTTACAGGGTGTTACAGCAGTTTTTGCATTTGTTATTTTATTTTTTTCTAAATTCAATAACTTGCTTTGTTTTGAATAAAAAAATATTCCAAACAGTAATTATGGTGTATATTAGCCTAATTATGCGAATTATAATTAATTTGCACACTACAGTGACGCACTTCCGATTTTGAATGCAAATATTACATAATTGAATATACATCATTTTTCGATATTTCTAAATTTTTTTTGCGACTTTTTAGGATTGATCGTTCTTTAGCATATTGTTTTATAATTGCAAAAATATTTCGCAACTCCCTCCCACTTGTTTACAGGGTGTTACAGCAGTTTTTGCATTTGTTATTTTATTTTTTTCTAAATTCAATAACTTGCTTTGTTTTGAATAAAAAAATATTCCAAACAGTAATTATGGTGTATATTAGCCTAATTATGCGAATTATAATTAATTTGCACACTACAGTGACGCACTTCCGATTTTGAATGCAAATATTACATAATTGAATATACATCATTTTTCGATATTTCTAAATTTTTTTTGCGACTTTTTAGGATTGATCGTTCTTTAGCATATACAAAATAGACAATATCGATTGCAACACTTGAGTTGCAGTTCACAACATAACTTGTGTATGGAATTGATAGGTTATTGTTTAATTATGAATTCCACCGTGCGCCCGTGTCAGATAGTGGTAGGGCATGAGGGTTCGACCCTCAACCTATATATGTGAGTATTCTCAGCCTGATTTAATGAGAAGGTAAGGTAAAGGACCCAATAGGATAAGCATAGTAAATTGGGCCTAAAACAACGTATTTTATATTTTTCCCATAGATATCCCATGCTGCATGAAATGGAATACATCATTTTTCGATATTTCTAAATTTTTTTTGCGACTTTTTAGGATTGATCGTTCTTTAGCATATTGTTTTATAATTGCAAAAATATTTCGCAACTCCCTCCCACTTGTTTACAGGGTGTTACAGCAGTTTTTGCATTTGTTATTTTATTTTTTTCTAAATTCAATAACTTGCTTTGTTTTGAATAAAAAAATATTCCAAACAGTAATTATGGTGTATATTAGCCTAATTATGCGAATTATAATTAATTTGCACACTACAGTGACGCACTTCCGATTTTGAATGCAAATATTACATAATTGAATATACATCATTTTTCGATATTTCTAAATTTTTTTTGCGACTTTTTAGGATTGATCGTTCTTTAGCATATTGTTTTATAATTGCAAAAATATTTCGCAACTCCCTCCCACTTGTTTACAGGGTGTTACAGCAGTTTTTGCATTTGTTATTTTATTTTTTTCTAAATTCAATAACTTGCTTTGTTTTGAATAAAAAAATATTCCAAACAGTAATTATGGTGTATATTAGCCTAATTATGCGAATTATAATTAATTTGCACACTACAGTGACGCACTTCCGATTTTGAATGCAAATATTACATAATTGAATATACATCATTTTTCGATATTTCTAAATTTTTTTTGCGACTTTTTAGGATTGATCGTTCTTTAGCATATTGTTTTATAATTGCAAAAATATTTCGCAACTCCCTCCCACTTGTTTACAGGGTGTTACAGCAGTTTTTGCATTTGTTATTTTATTTTTTTCTAAATTCAATAACTTGCTTTGTTTTGAATAAAAAAATATTCCAAACAGTAATTATGGTGTATATTAGCCTAATTATGCGAATTATAATTAATTTGCACACTACAGTGACGCACTTCCGATTTTGAATGCAAATATTACATAATTGAATATACATCATTTTTCGATATTTCTAAATTTTTTTTGCGACTTTTTAGGATTGATCGTTCTTTAGCATATTGTTTTATAATTGCAAAAATATTTCGCAACTCCCTCCCACTTGTTTACAGGGTGTTACAGCAGTTTTTGCATTTGTTATTTTATTTTTTTCTAAATTCAATAACTTGCTTTGTTTTGAATAAAAAAATATTCCAAACAGTAATTATGGTGTATATTAGCCTAATTATGCGAATTATAATTAATTTGCACACTACAGTGACGCACTTCCGATTTTGAATGCAAATATTACATAATTGAATATACATCATTTTTCGATATTTCTAAATTTTTTTTGCGACTTTTTAGGATTGATCGTTCTTTAGCATATTGTTTTATAATTGCAAAAATATTTCGCAACTCCCTCCCACTTGTTTACAGGGTGTTACAGCAGTTTTTGCATTTGTTATTTTATTTTTTTCTAAATTCAATAACTTGCTTTGTTTTGAATAAAAAAATATTCCAAACAGTAATTATGGTGTATATTAGCCTAATTATGCGAATTATAATTAATTTGCACACTACAGTGACGCACTTCCGATTTTGAATGCAAATATTACATAATTGAATATACATCATTTTTCGATATTTCTAAATTTTTTTTGCGACTTTTTAGGATTGATCGTTCTTTAGCATATACAAAATAGACAATATCGATTGCAACACTTGAGTTGCAGTTCACAACATAACTTGTGTATGGAATTGATAGGTTATTGTTTAATTATGAATTCCACCGTGCGCCCGTGTCAGATAGTGGTAGGGCATGAGGGTTCGACCCTCAACCTATATATGTGAGTATTCTCAGCCTGATTTAATGAGAAGGTAAGGTAAAGGACCCAATAGGATAAGCATAGTAAATTGGGCCTAAAACAACGTATTTTATATTTTTCCCATAGATATCCCATGCTGCATGAAATGGAATACATCATTTTTCGATATTTCTAAATTTTTTTTGCGACTTTTTAGGATTGATCGTTCTTTAGCATATTGTTTTATAATTGCAAAAATATTTCGCAACTCCCTCCCACTTGTTTACAGGGTGTTACAGCAGTTTTTGCATTTGTTATTTTATTTTTTTCTAAATTCAATAACTTGCTTTGTTTTGAATAAAAAAATATTCCAAACAGTAATTATGGTGTATATTAGCCTAATTATGCGAATTATAATTAATTTGCACACTACAGTGACGCACTTCCGATTTTGAATGCAAATATTACATAATTGAATATACATCATTTTTCGATATTTCTAAATTTTTTTTGCGACTTTTTAGGATTGATCGTTCTTTAGCATATTGTTTTATAATTGCAAAAATATTTCGCAACTCCCTCCCACTTGTTTACAGGGTGTTACAGCAGTTTTTGCATTTGTTATTTTATTTTTTTCTAAATTCAATAACTTGCTTTGTTTTGAATAAAAAAATATTCCAAACAGTAATTATGGTGTATATTAGCCTAATTATGCGAATTATAATTAATTTGCACACTACAGTGACGCACTTCCGATTTTGAATGCAAATATTACATAATTGAATATACATCATTTTTCGATATTTCTAAATTTTTTTTGCGACTTTTTAGGATTGATCGTTCTTTAGCATATTGTTTTATAATTGCAAAAATATTTCGCAACTCCCTCCCACTTGTTTACAGGGTGTTACAGCAGTTTTTGCATTTGTTATTTTATTTTTTTCTAAATTCAATAACTTGCTTTGTTTTGAATAAAAAAATATTCCAAACAGTAATTATGGTGTATATTAGCCTAATTATGCGAATTATAATTAATTTGCACACTACAGTGACGCACTTCCGATTTTGAATGCAAATATTACATAATTGAATATACATCATTTTTCGATATTTCTAAATTTTTTTTGCGACTTTTTAGGATTGATCGTTCTTTAGCATATACAAAATAGACAATATCGATTGCAACACTTGAGTTGCAGTTCACAACATAACTTGTGTATGGAATTGATAGGTTATTGTTTAATTATGAATTCCACCGTGCGCCCGTGTCAGATAGTGGTAGGGCATGAGGGTTCGACCCTCAACCTATATATGTGAGTATTCTCAGCCTGATTTAATGAGAAGGTAAGGTAAAGGACCCAATAGGATAAGCATAGTAAATTGGGCCTAAAACAACGTATTTTATATTTTTCCCATAGATATCCCATGCTGCATGAAATGGAATACATCATTTTTCGATATTTCTAAATTTTTTTTGCGACTTTTTAGGATTGATCGTTCTTTAGCATATTGTTTTATAATTGCAAAAATATTTCGCAACTCCCTCCCACTTGTTTACAGGGTGTTACAGCAGTTTTTGCATTTGTTATTTTATTTTTTTCTAAATTCAATAACTTGCTTTGTTTTGAATAAAAAAATATTCCAAACAGTAATTATGGTGTATATTAGCCTAATTATGCGAATTATAATTAATTTGCACACTACAGTGACGCACTTCCGATTTTGAATGCAAATATTACATAATTGAATATACATCATTTTTCGATATTTCTAAATTTTTTTTGCGACTTTTTAGGATTGATCGTTCTTTAGCATATTGTTTTATAATTGCAAAAATATTTCGCAACTCCCTCCCACTTGTTTACAGGGTGTTACAGCAGTTTTTGCATTTGTTATTTTATTTTTTTCTAAATTCAATAACTTGCTTTGTTTTGAATAAAAAAATATTCCAAACAGTAATTATGGTGTATATTAGCCTAATTATGCGAATTATAATTAATTTGCACACTACAGTGACGCACTTCCGATTTTGAATGCAAATATTACATAATTGAATATACATCATTTTTCGATATTTCTAAATTTTTTTTGCGACTTTTTAGGATTGATCGTTCTTTAGCATATTGTTTTATAATTGCAAAAATATTTCGCAACTCCCTCCCACTTGTTTACAGGGTGTTACAGCAGTTTTTGCATTTGTTATTTTATTTTTTTCTAAATTCAATAACTTGCTTTGTTTTGAATAAAAAAATATTCCAAACAGTAATTATGGTGTATATTAGCCTAATTATGCGAATTATAATTAATTTGCACACTACAGTGACGCACTTCCGATTTTGAATGCAAATATTACATAATTGAATATACATCATTTTTCGATATTTCTAAATTTTTTTTGCGACTTTTTAGGATTGATCGTTCTTTAGCATATTGTTTTATAATTGCAAAAATATTTCGCAACTCCCTCCCACTTGTTTACAGGGTGTTACAGCAGTTTTTGCATTTGTTATTTTATTTTTTTCTAAATTCAATAACTTGCTTTGTTTTGAATAAAAAAATATTCCAAACAGTAATTATGGTGTATATTAGCCTAATTATGCGAATTATAATTAATTTGCACACTACAGTGACGCACTTCCGATTTTGAATGCAAATATTACATAATTGAATATACATCATTTTTCGATATTTCTAAATTTTTTTTGCGACTTTTTAGGATTGATCGTTCTTTAGCATATTGTTTTATAATTGCAAAAATATTTCGCAACTCCCTCCCACTTGTTTACAGGGTGTTACAGCAGTTTTTGCATTTGTTATTTTATTTTTTTCTAAATTCAATAACTTGCTTTGTTTTGAATAAAAAAATATTCCAAACAGTAATTATGGTGTATATTAGCCTAATTATGCGAATTATAATTAATTTGCACACTACAGTGACGCACTTCCGATTTTGAATGCAAATATTACATAATTGAATATACATCATTTTTCGATATTTCTAAATTTTTTTTGCGACTTTTTAGGATTGATCGTTCTTTAGCATATTGTTTTATAATTGCAAAAATATTTCGCAACTCCCTCCCACTTGTTTACAGGGTGTTACAGCAGTTTTTGCATTTGTTATTTTATTTTTTTCTAAATTCAATAACTTGCTTTGTTTTGAATAAAAAAATATTCCAAACAGTAATTATGGTGTATATTAGCCTAATTATGCGAATTATAATTAATTTGCACACTACAGTGACGCACTTCCGATTTTGAATGCAAATATTACATAATTGAATATACATCATTTTTCGATATTTCTAAATTTTTTTTGCGACTTTTTAGGATTGATCGTTCTTTAGCATATACAAAATAGACAATATCGATTGCAACACTTGAGTTGCAGTTCACAACATAACTTGTGTATGGAATTGATAGGTTATTGTTTAATTATGAATTCCACCGTGCGCCCGTGTCAGATAGTGGTAGGGCATGAGGGTTCGACCCTCAACCTATATATGTGAGTATTCTCAGCCTGATTTAATGAGAAGGTAAGGTAAAGGACCCAATAGGATAAGCATAGTAAATTGGGCCTAAAACAACGTATTTTATATTTTTCCCATAGATATCCCATGCTGCATGAAATGGAATACATCATTTTTCGATATTTCTAAATTTTTTTTGCGACTTTTTAGGATTGATCGTTCTTTAGCATATTGTTTTATAATTGCAAAAATATTTCGCAACTCCCTCCCACTTGTTTACAGGGTGTTACAGCAGTTTTTGCATTTGTTATTTTATTTTTTTCTAAATTCAATAACTTGCTTTGTTTTGAATAAAAAAATATTCCAAACAGTAATTATGGTGTATATTAGCCTAATTATGCGAATTATAATTAATTTGCACACTACAGTGACGCACTTCCGATTTTGAATGCAAATATTACATAATTGAATATACATCATTTTTCGATATTTCTAAATTTTTTTTGCGACTTTTTAGGATTGATCGTTCTTTAGCATATTGTTTTATAATTGCAAAAATATTTCGCAACTCCCTCCCACTTGTTTACAGGGTGTTACAGCAGTTTTTGCATTTGTTATTTTATTTTTTTCTAAATTCAATAACTTGCTTTGTTTTGAATAAAAAAATATTCCAAACAGTAATTATGGTGTATATTAGCCTAATTATGCGAATTATAATTAATTTGCACACTACAGTGACGCACTTCCGATTTTGAATGCAAATATTACATAATTGAATATACATCATTTTTCGATATTTCTAAATTTTTTTTGCGACTTTTTAGGATTGATCGTTCTTTAGCATATTGTTTTATAATTGCAAAAATATTTCGCAACTCCCTCCCACTTGTTTACAGGGTGTTACAGCAGTTTTTGCATTTGTTATTTTATTTTTTTCTAAATTCAATAACTTGCTTTGTTTTGAATAAAAAAATATTCCAAACAGTAATTATGGTGTATATTAGCCTAATTATGCGAATTATAATTAATTTGCACACTACAGTGACGCACTTCCGATTTTGAATGCAAATATTACATAATTGAATATACATCATTTTTCGATATTTCTAAATTTTTTTTGCGACTTTTTAGGATTGATCGTTCTTTAGCATATACAAAATAGACAATATCGATTGCAACACTTGAGTTGCAGTTCACAACATAACTTGTGTATGGAATTGATAGGTTATTGTTTAATTATGAATTCCACCGTGCGCCCGTGTCAGATAGTGGTAGGGCATGAGGGTTCGACCCTCAACCTATATATGTGAGTATTCTCAGCCTGATTTAATGAGAAGGTAAGGTAAAGGACCCAATAGGATAAGCATAGTAAATTGGGCCTAAAACAACGTATTTTATATTTTTCCCATAGATATCCCATGCTGCATGAAATGGAATACATCATTTTTCGATATTTCTAAATTTTTTTTGCGACTTTTTAGGATTGATCGTTCTTTAGCATATTGTTTTATAATTGCAAAAATATTTCGCAACTCCCTCCCACTTGTTTACAGGGTGTTACAGCAGTTTTTGCATTTGTTATTTTATTTTTTTCTAAATTCAATAACTTGCTTTGTTTTGAATAAAAAAATATTCCAAACAGTAATTATGGTGTATATTAGCCTAATTATGCGAATTATAATTAATTTGCACACTACAGTGACGCACTTCCGATTTTGAATGCAAATATTACATAATTGAATATACATCATTTTTCGATATTTCTAAATTTTTTTTGCGACTTTTTAGGATTGATCGTTCTTTAGCATATTGTTTTATAATTGCAAAAATATTTCGCAACTCCCTCCCACTTGTTTACAGGGTGTTACAGCAGTTTTTGCATTTGTTATTTTATTTTTTTCTAAATTCAATAACTTGCTTTGTTTTGAATAAAAAAATATTCCAAACAGTAATTATGGTGTATATTAGCCTAATTATGCGAATTATAATTAATTTGCACACTACAGTGACGCACTTCCGATTTTGAATGCAAATATTACATAATTGAATATACATCATTTTTCGATATTTCTAAATTTTTTTTGCGACTTTTTAGGATTGATCGTTCTTTAGCATATTGTTTTATAATTGCAAAAATATTTCGCAACTCCCTCCCACTTGTTTACAGGGTGTTACAGCAGTTTTTGCATTTGTTATTTTATTTTTTTCTAAATTCAATAACTTGCTTTGTTTTGAATAAAAAAATATTCCAAACAGTAATTATGGTGTATATTAGCCTAATTATGCGAATTATAATTAATTTGCACACTACAGTGACGCACTTCCGATTTTGAATGCAAATATTACATAATTGAATATACATCATTTTTCGATATTTCTAAATTTTTTTTGCGACTTTTTAGGATTGATCGTTCTTTAGCATATACAAAATAGACAATATCGATTGCAACACTTGAGTTGCAGTTCACAACATAACTTGTGTATGGAATTGATAGGTTATTGTTTAATTATGAATTCCACCGTGCGCCCGTGTCAGATAGTGGTAGGGCATGAGGGTTCGACCCTCAACCTATATATGTGAGTATTCTCAGCCTGATTTAATGAGAAGGTAAGGTAAAGGACCCAATAGGATAAGCATAGTAAATTGGGCCTAAAACAACGTATTTTATATTTTTCCCATAGATATCCCATGCTGCATGAAATGGAATACATCATTTTTCGATATTTCTAAATTTTTTTTGCGACTTTTTAGGATTGATCGTTCTTTAGCATATTGTTTTATAATTGCAAAAATATTTCGCAACTCCCTCCCACTTGTTTACAGGGTGTTACAGCAGTTTTTGCATTTGTTATTTTATTTTTTTCTAAATTCAATAACTTGCTTTGTTTTGAATAAAAAAATATTCCAAACAGTAATTATGGTGTATATTAGCCTAATTATGCGAATTATAATTAATTTGCACACTACAGTGACGCACTTCCGATTTTGAATGCAAATATTACATAATTGAATATACATCATTTTTCGATATTTCTAAATTTTTTTTGCGACTTTTTAGGATTGATCGTTCTTTAGCATATTGTTTTATAATTGCAAAAATATTTCGCAACTCCCTCCCACTTGTTTACAGGGTGTTACAGCAGTTTTTGCATTTGTTATTTTATTTTTTTCTAAATTCAATAACTTGCTTTGTTTTGAATAAAAAAATATTCCAAACAGTAATTATGGTGTATATTAGCCTAATTATGCGAATTATAATTAATTTGCACACTACAGTGACGCACTTCCGATTTTGAATGCAAATATTACATAATTGAATATACA
Organism: Tipula helvola; assembly: GCA_963556165.1. NCBI lineage: Eukaryota > Metazoa > Arthropoda > Insecta > Diptera > Tipulidae > Tipula > Tipula helvola. Next base: position 45,245 of record OY744481.1, on the reverse strand, counting down.
TCATTTTTCGATATTTCTAAATTTTTTTTGCGACTTTTTAGGATTGATCGTTCTTTAGCATATTGTTTTATAATTGCAAAAATATTTCGCAACTCCCTCCCACTTGTTTACAGGGTGTTACAGCAGTTTTTGCATTTGTTATTTTATTTTTTTCTAAATTCAATAACTTGCTTTGTTTTGAATAAAAAAATATTCCAAACAGTAATTATGGTGTATATTAGCCTAATTATGCGAATTATAATTAATTTGCACACTACAGTGACGCACTTCCGATTTTGAATGCAAATATTACATAATTGAATATACATCATTTTTCGATATTTCTAAATTTTTTTTGCGACTTTTTAGGATTGATCGTTCTTTAGCATATTGTTTTATAATTGCAAAAATATTTCGCAACTCCCTCCCACTTGTTTACAGGGTGTTACAGCAGTTTTTGCATTTGTTATTTTATTTTTTTCTAAATTCAATAACTTGCTTTGTTTTGAATAAAAAAATATTCCAAACAGTAATTATGGTGTATATTAGCCTAATTATGCGAATTATAATTAATTTGCACACTACAGTGACGCACTTCCGATTTTGAATGCAAATATTACATAATTGAATATACATCATTTTTCGATATTTCTAAATTTTTTTTGCGACTTTTTAGGATTGATCGTTCTTTAGCATATACAAAATAGACAATATCGATTGCAACACTTGAGTTGCAGTTCACAACATAACTTGTGTATGGAATTGATAGGTTATTGTTTAATTATGAATTCCACCGTGCGCCCGTGTCAGATAGTGGTAGGGCATGAGGGTTCGACCCTCAACCTATATATGTGAGTATTCTCAGCCTGATTTAATGAGAAGGTAAGGTAAAGGACTCAATAGGATAAGCATAGTAAATTGGGCCTAAAACAACGTATTTTATATTTTTCCCATAGATATCCCATGCTGCATGAAATGGAATACATCATTTTTCGATATTTCTAAATTTTTTTTGCGACTTTTTAGGATTGATCGTTCTTTAGCATATTGTTTTATAATTGCAAAAATATTTCGCAACTCCCTCCCACTTGTTTACAGGGTGTTACAGCAGTTTTTGCATTTGTTATTTTATTTTTTTCTAAATTCAATAACTTGCTTTGTTTTGAATAAAAAAATATTCCAAACAGTAATTATGGTGTATATTAGCCTAATTATGCGAATTATAATTAATTTGCACACTACAGTGACGCACTTCCGATTTTGAATGCAAATATTACATAATTGAATATACATCATTTTTCGATATTTCTAAATTTTTTTTGCGACTTTTTAGGATTGATCGTTCTTTAGCATATTGTTTTATAATTGCAAAAATATTTCGCAACTCCCTCCCACTTGTTTACAGGGTGTTACAGCAGTTTTTGCATTTGTTATTTTATTTTTTTCTAAATTCAATAACTTGCTTTGTTTTGAATAAAAAAATATTCCAAACAGTAATTATGGTGTATATTAGCCTAATTATGCGAATTATAATTAATTTGCACACTACAGTGACGCACTTCCGATTTTGAATGCAAATATTACATAATTGAATATACATCATTTTTCGATATTTCTAAATTTTTTTTGCGACTTTTTAGGATTGATCGTTCTTTAGCATATTGTTTTATAATTGCAAAAATATTTCGCAACTCCCTCCCACTTGTTTACAGGGTGTTACAGCAGTTTTTGCATTTGTTATTTTATTTTTTTCTAAATTCAATAACTTGCTTTGTTTTGAATAAAAAAATATTCCAAACAGTAATTATGGTGTATATTAGCCTAATTATGCGAATTATAATTAATTTGCACACTACAGTGACGCACTTCCGATTTTGAATGCAAATATTACATAATTGAATATACATCATTTTTCGATATTTCTAAATTTTTTTTGCGACTTTTTAGGATTGATCGTTCTTTAGCATATACAAAATAGACAATATCGATTGCAACACTTGAGTTGCAGTTCACAACATAACTTGTGTATGGAATTGATAGGTTATTGTTTAATTATGAATTCCACCGTGCGCCCGTGTCAGATAGTGGTAGGGCATGAGGGTTCGACCCTCAACCTATATATGTGAGTATTCTCAGCCTGATTTAATGAGAAGGTAAGGTAAAGGACCCAATAGGATAAGCATAGTAAATTGGGCCTAAAACAACGTATTTTATATTTTTCCCATAGATATCCCATGCTGCATGAAATGGAATACATCATTTTTCGATATTTCTAAATTTTTTTTGCGACTTTTTAGGATTGATCGTTCTTTAGCATATTGTTTTATAATTGCAAAAATATTTCGCAACTCCCTCCCACTTGTTTACAGGGTGTTACAGCAGTTTTTGCATTTGTTATTTTATTTTTTTCTAAATTCAATAACTTGCTTTGTTTTGAATAAAAAAATATTCCAAACAGTAATTATGGTGTATATTAGCCTAATTATGCGAATTATAATTAATTTGCACACTACAGTGACGCACTTCCGATTTTGAATGCAAATATTACATAATTGAATATACATCATTTTTCGATATTTCTAAATTTTTTTTGCGACTTTTTAGGATTGATCGTTCTTTAGCATATTGTTTTATAATTGCAAAAATATTTCGCAACTCCCTCCCACTTGTTTACAGGGTGTTACAGCAGTTTTTGCATTTGTTATTTTATTTTTTTCTAAATTCAATAACTTGCTTTGTTTTGAATAAAAAAATATTCCAAACAGTAATTATGGTGTATATTAGCCTAATTATGCGAATTATAATTAATTTGCACACTACAGTGACGCACTTCCGATTTTGAATGCAAATATTACATAATTGAATATACATCATTTTTCGATATTTCTAAATTTTTTTTGCGACTTTTTAGGATTGATCGTTCTTTAGCATATTGTTTTATAATTGCAAAAATATTTCGCAACTCCCTCCCACTTGTTTACAGGGTGTTACAGCAGTTTTTGCATTTGTTATTTTATTTTTTTCTAAATTCAATAACTTGCTTTGTTTTGAATAAAAAAATATTCCAAACAGTAATTATGGTGTATATTAGCCTAATTATGCGAATTATAATTAATTTGCACACTACAGTGACGCACTTCCGATTTTGAATGCAAATATTACATAATTGAATATACATCATTTTTCGATATTTCTAAATTTTTTTTGCGACTTTTTAGGATTGATCGTTCTTTAGCATATACAAAATAGACAATATCGATTGCAACACTTGAGTTGCAGTTCACAACATAACTTGTGTATGGAATTGATAGGTTATTGTTTAATTATGAATTCCACCGTGCGCCCGTGTCAGATAGTGGTAGGGCATGAGGGTTCGACCCTCAACCTATATATGTGAGTATTCTCAGCCTGATTTAATGAGAAGGTAAGGTAAAGGACCCAATAGGATAAGCATAGTAAATTGGGCCTAAAACAACGTATTTTATATTTTTCCCATAGATATCCCATGCTGCATGAAATGGAATACATCATTTTTCGATATTTCTAAATTTTTTTTGCGACTTTTTAGGATTGATCGTTCTTTAGCATATTGTTTTATAATTGCAAAAATATTTCGCAACTCCCTCCCACTTGTTTACAGGGTGTTACAGCAGTTTTTGCATTTGTTATTTTATTTTTTTCTAAATTCAATAACTTGCTTTGTTTTGAATAAAAAAATATTCCAAACAGTAATTATGGTGTATATTAGCCTAATTATGCGAATTATAATTAATTTGCACACTACAGTGACGCACTTCCGATTTTGAATGCAAATATTACATAATTGAATATACATCATTTTTCGATATTTCTAAATTTTTTTTGCGACTTTTTAGGATTGATCGTTCTTTAGCATATTGTTTTATAATTGCAAAAATATTTCGCAACTCCCTCCCACTTGTTTACAGGGTGTTACAGCAGTTTTTGCATTTGTTATTTTATTTTTTTCTAAATTCAATAACTTGCTTTGTTTTGAATAAAAAAATATTCCAAACAGTAATTATGGTGTATATTAGCCTAATTATGCGAATTATAATTAATTTGCACACTACAGTGACGCACTTCCGATTTTGAATGCAAATATTACATAATTGAATATACATCATTTTTCGATATTTCTAAATTTTTTTTGCGACTTTTTAGGATTGATCGTTCTTTAGCATATTGTTTTATAATTGCAAAAATATTTCGCAACTCCCTCCCACTTGTTTACAGGGTGTTACAGCAGTTTTTGCATTTGTTATTTTATTTTTTTCTAAATTCAATAACTTGCTTTGTTTTGAATAAAAAAATATTCCAAACAGTAATTATGGTGTATATTAGCCTAATTATGCGAATTATAATTAATTTGCACACTACAGTGACGCACTTCCGATTTTGAATGCAAATATTACATAATTGAATATACATCATTTTTCGATATTTCTAAATTTTTTTTGCGACTTTTTAGGATTGATCGTTCTTTAGCATATACAAAATAGACAATATCGATTGCAACACTTGAGTTGCAGTTCACAACATAACTTGTGTATGGAATTGATAGGTTATTGTTTAATTATGAATTCCACCGTGCGCCCGTGTCAGATAGTGGTAGGGCATGAGGGTTCGACCCTCAACCTATATATGTGAGTATTCTCAGCCTGATTTAATGAGAAGGTAAGGTAAAGGACCCAATAGGATAAGCATAGTAAATTGGGCCTAAAACAACGTATTTTATATTTTTCCCATAGATATCCCATGCTGCATGAAATGGAATACATCATTTTTCGATATTTCTAAATTTTTTTTGCGACTTTTTAGGATTGATCGTTCTTTAGCATATTGTTTTATAATTGCAAAAATATTTCGCAACTCCCTCCCACTTGTTTACAGGGTGTTACAGCAGTTTTTGCATTTGTTATTTTATTTTTTTCTAAATTCAATAACTTGCTTTGTTTTGAATAAAAAAATATTCCAAACAGTAATTATGGTGTATATTAGCCTAATTATGCGAATTATAATTAATTTGCACACTACAGTGACGCACTTCCGATTTTGAATGCAAATATTACATAATTGAATATACATCATTTTTCGATATTTCTAAATTTTTTTTGCGACTTTTTAGGATTGATCGTTCTTTAGCATATTGTTTTATAATTGCAAAAATATTTCGCAACTCCCTCCCACTTGTTTACAGGGTGTTACAGCAGTTTTTGCATTTGTTATTTTATTTTTTTCTAAATTCAATAACTTGCTTTGTTTTGAATAAAAAAATATTCCAAACAGTAATTATGGTGTATATTAGCCTAATTATGCGAATTATAATTAATTTGCACACTACAGTGACGCACTTCCGATTTTGAATGCAAATATTACATAATTGAATATACATCATTTTTCGATATTTCTAAATTTTTTTTGCGACTTTTTAGGATTGATCGTTCTTTAGCATATTGTTTTATAATTGCAAAAATATTTCGCAACTCCCTCCCACTTGTTTACAGGGTGTTACAGCAGTTTTTGCATTTGTTATTTTATTTTTTTCTAAATTCAATAACTTGCTTTGTTTTGAATAAAAAAATATTCCAAACAGTAATTATGGTGTATATTAGCCTAATTATGCGAATTATAATTAATTTGCACACTACAGTGACGCACTTCCGATTTTGAATGCAAATATTACATAATTGAATATACATCATTTTTCGATATTTCTAAATTTTTTTTGCGACTTTTTAGGATTGATCGTTCTTTAGCATATTGTTTTATAATTGCAAAAATATTTCGCAACTCCCTCCCACTTGTTTACAGGGTGTTACAGCAGTTTTTGCATTTGTTATTTTATTTTTTTCTAAATTCAATAACTTGCTTTGTTTTGAATAAAAAAATATTCCAAACAGTAATTATGGTGTATATTAGCCTAATTATGCGAATTATAATTAATTTGCACACTACAGTGACGCACTTCCGATTTTGAATGCAAATATTACATAATTGAATATACATCATTTTTCGATATTTCTAAATTTTTTTTGCGACTTTTTAGGATTGATCGTTCTTTAGCATATACAAAATAGACAATATCGATTGCAACACTTGAGTTGCAGTTCACAACATAACTTGTGTATGGAATTGATAGGTTATTGTTTAATTATGAATTCCACCGTGCGCCCGTGTCAGATAGTGGTAGGGCATGAGGGTTCGACCCTCAACCTATATATGTGAGTATTCTCAGCCTGATTTAATGAGAAGGTAAGGTAAAGGACTCAATAGGATAAGCATAGTAAATTGGGCCTAAAACAACGTATTTTATATTTTTCCCATAGATATCCCATGCTGCATGAAATGGAATACATCATTTTTCGATATTTCTAAATTTTTTTTGCGACTTTTTAGGATTGATCGTTCTTTAGCATATTGTTTTATAATTGCAAAAATATTTCGCAACTCCCTCCCACTTGTTTACAGGGTGTTACAGCAGTTTTTGCATTTGTTATTTTATTTTTTTCTAAATTCAATAACTTGCTTTGTTTTGAATAAAAAAATATTCCAAACAGTAATTATGGTGTATATTAGCCTAATTATGCGAATTATAATTAATTTGCACACTACAGTGACGCACTTCCGATTTTGAATGCAAATATTACATAATTGAATATACATCATTTTTCGATATTTCTAAATTTTTTTTGCGACTTTTTAGGATTGATCGTTCTTTAGCATATTGTTTTATAATTGCAAAAATATTTCGCAACTCCCTCCCACTTGTTTACAGGGTGTTACAGCAGTTTTTGCATTTGTTATTTTATTTTTTTCTAAATTCAATAACTTGCTTTGTTTTGAATAAAAAAATATTCCAAACAGTAATTATGGTGTATATTAGCCTAATTATGCGAATTATAATTAATTTGCACACTACAGTGACGCACTTCCGATTTTGAATGCAAATATTACATAATTGAATATACATCATTTTTCGATATTTCTAAATTTTTTTTGCGACTTTTTAGGATTGATCGTTCTTTAGCATATTGTTTTATAATTGCAAAAATATTTCGCAACTCCCTCCCACTTGTTTACAGGGTGTTACAGCAGTTTTTGCATTTGTTATTTTATTTTTTTCTAAATTCAATAACTTGCTTTGTTTTGAATAAAAAAATATTCCAAACAGTAATTATGGTGTATATTAGCCTAATTATGCGAATTATAATTAATTTGCACACTACAGTGACGCACTTCCGATTTTGAATGCAAATATTACATAATTGAATATACATCATTTTTCGATATTTCTAAATTTTTTTTGCGACTTTTTAGGATTGATCGTTCTTTAGCATATACAAAATAGACAATATCGATTGCAACACTTGAGTTGCAGTTCACAACATAACTTGTGTATGGAATTGATAGGTTATTGTTTAATTATGAATTCCACCGTGCGCCCGTGTCAGATAGTGGTAGGGCATGAGGGTTCGACCCTCAACCTATATATGTGAGTATTCTCAGCCTGATTTAATGAGAAGGTAAGGTAAAGGACCCAATAGGATAAGCATAGTAAATTGGGCCTAAAACAACGTATTTTATATTTTTCCCATAGATATCCCATGCTGCATGAAATGGAATACATCATTTTTCGATATTTCTAAATTTTTTTTGCGACTTTTTAGGATTGATCGTTCTTTAGCATATTGTTTTATAATTGCAAAAATATTTCGCAACTCCCTCCCACTTGTTTACAGGGTGTTACAGCAGTTTTTGCATTTGTTATTTTATTTTTTTCTAAATTCAATAACTTGCTTTGTTTTGAATAAAAAAATATTCCAAACAGTAATTATGGTGTATATTAGCCTAATTATGCGAATTATAATTAATTTGCACACTACAGTGACGCACTTCCGATTTTGAATGCAAATATTACATAATTGAATATACATCATTTTTCGATATTTCTAAATTTTTTTTGCGACTTTTTAGGATTGATCGTTCTTTAGCATATTGTTTTATAATTGCAAAAATATTTCGCAACTCCCTCCCACTTGTTTACAGGGTGTTACAGCAGTTTTTGCATTTGTTATTTTATTTTTTTCTAAATTCAATAACTTGCTTTGTTTTGAATAAAAAAATATTCCAAACAGTAATTATGGTGTATATTAGCCTAATTATGCGAATTATAATTAATTTGCACACTACAGTGACGCACTTCCGATTTTGAATGCAAATATTACATAATTGAATATACATCATTTTTCGATATTTCTAAATTTTTTTTGCGACTTTTTAGGATTGATCGTTCTTTAGCATATTGTTTTATAATTGCAAAAATATTTCGCAACTCCCTCCCACTTGTTTACAGGGTGTTACAGCAGTTTTTGCATTTGTTATTTTATTTTTTTCTAAATTCAATAACTTGCTTTGTTTTGAATAAAAAAATATTCCAAACAGTAATTATGGTGTATATTAGCCTAATTATGCGAATTATAATTAATTTGCACACTACAGTGACGCACTTCCGATTTTGAATGCAAATATTACATAATTGAATATACATCATTTTTCGATATTTCTAAATTTTTTTTGCGACTTTTTAGGATTGATCGTTCTTTAGCATATACAAAATAGACAATATCGATTGCAACACTTGAGTTGCAGTTCACAACATAACTTGTGTATGGAATTGATAGGTTATTGTTTAATTATGAATTCCACCGTGCGCCCGTGTCAGATAGTGGTAGGGCATGAGGGTTCGACCCTCAACCTATATATGTGAGTATTCTCAGCCTGATTTAATGAGAAGGTAAGGTAAAGGACCCAATAGGATAAGCATAGTAAATTGGGCCTAAAACAACGTATTTTATATTTTTCCCATAGATATCCCATGCTGCATGAAATGGAATACATCATTTTTCGATATTTCTAAATTTTTTTTGCGACTTTTTAGGATTGATCGTTCTTTAGCATATTGTTTTATAATTGCAAAAATATTTCGCAACTCCCTCCCACTTGTTTACAGGGTGTTACAGCAGTTTTTGCATTTGTTATTTTATTTTTTTCTAAATTCAATAACTTGCTTTGTTTTGAATAAAAAAATATTCCAAACAGTAATTATGGTGTATATTAGCCTAATTATGCGAATTATAATTAATTTGCACACTACAGTGACGCACTTCCGATTTTGAATGCAAATATTACATAATTGAATATACATCATTTTTCGATATTTCTAAATTTTTTTTGCGACTTTTTAGGATTGATCGTTCTTTAGCATATTGTTTTATAATTGCAAAAATATTTCGCAACTCCCTCCCACTTGTTTACAGGGTGTTACAGCAGTTTTTGCATTTGTTATTTTATTTTTTTCTAAATTCAATAACTTGCTTTGTTTTGAATAAAAAAATATTCCAAACAGTAATTATGGTGTATATTAGCCTAATTATGCGAATTATAATTAATTTGCACACTACAGTGACGCACTTCCGATTTTGAATGCAAATATTACATAATTGAATATACATCATTTTTCGATATTTCTAAATTTTTTTTGCGACTTTTTAGGATTGATCGTTCTTTAGCATATTGTTTTATAATTGCAAAAATATTTCGCAACTCCCTCCCACTTGTTTACAGGGTGTTACAGCAGTTTTTGCATTTGTTATTTTATTTTTTTCTAAATTCAATAACTTGCTTTGTTTTGAATAAAAAAATATTCCAAACAGTAATTATGGTGTATATTAGCCTAATTATGCGAATTATAATTAATTTGCACACTACAGTGACGCACTTCCGATTTTGAATGCAAATATTACATAATTGAATATACATCATTTTTCGATATTTCTAAATTTTTTTTGCGACTTTTTAGGATTGATCGTTCTTTAGCATATACAAAATAGACAATATCGATTGCAACACTTGAGTTGCAGTTCACAACATAACTTGTGTATGGAATTGATAGGTTATTGTTTAATTATGAATTCCACCGTGCGCCCGTGTCAGATAGTGGTAGGGCATGAGGGTTCGACCCTCAACCTATATATGTGAGTATTCTCAGCCTGATTTAATGAGAAGGTAAGGTAAAGGACCCAATAGGATAAGCATAGTAAATTGGGCCTAAAACAACGTATTTTATATTTTTCCCATAGATATCCCATGCTGCATGAAATGGAATACATCATTTTTCGATATTTCTAAATTTTTTTTGCGACTTTTTAGGATTGATCGTTCTTTAGCATATTGTTTTATAATTGCAAAAATATTTCGCAACTCCCTCCCACTTGTTTACAGGGTGTTACAGCAGTTTTTGCATTTGTTATTTTATTTTTTTCTAAATTCAATAACTTGCTTTGTTTTGAATAAAAAAATATTCCAAACAGTAATTATGGTGTATATTAGCCTAATTATGCGAATTATAATTAATTTGCACACTACAGTGACGCACTTCCGATTTTGAATGCAAATATTACATAATTGAATATACATCATTTTTCGATATTTCTAAATTTTTTTTGCGACTTTTTAGGATTGATCGTTCTTTAGCATATTGTTTTATAATTGCAAAAATATTTCGCAACTCCCTCCCACTTGTTTACAGGGTGTTACAGCAGTTTTTGCATTTGTTATTTTATTTTTTTCTAAATTCAATAACTTGCTTTGTTTTGAATAAAAAAATATTCCAAACAGTAATTATGGTGTATATTAGCCTAATTATGCGAATTATAATTAATTTGCACACTACAGTGACGCACTTCCGATTTTGAATGCAAATATTACATAATTGAATATACATCATTTTTCGATATTTCTAAATTTTTTTTGCGACTTTTTAGGATTGATCGTTCTTTAGCATATTGTTTTATAATTGCAAAAATATTTCGCAACTCCCTCCCACTTGTTTACAGGGTGTTACAGCAGTTTTTGCATTTGTTATTTTATTTTTTTCTAAATTCAATAACTTGCTTTGTTTTGAATAAAAAAATATTCCAAACAGTAATTATGGTGTATATTAGCCTAATTATGCGAATTATAATTAATTTGCACACTACAGTGACGCACTTCCGATTTTGAATGCAAATATTACATAATTGAATATACATCATTTTTCGATATTTCTAAATTTTTTTTGCGACTTTTTAGGATTGATCGTTCTTTAGCATATTGTTTTATAATTGCAAAAATATTTCGCAACTCCCTCCCACTTGTTTACAGGGTGTTACAGCAGTTTTTGCATTTGTTATTTTATTTTTTTCTAAATTCAATAACTTGCTTTGTTTTGAATAAAAAAATATTCCAAACAGTAATTATGGTGTATATTAGCCTAATTATGCGAATTATAATTAATTTGCACACTACAGTGACGCACTTCCGATTTTGAATGCAAATATTACATAATTGAATATACATCATTTTTCGATATTTCTAAATTTTTTTTGCGACTTTTTAGGATTGATCGTTCTTTAGCATATACAAAATAGACAATATCGATTGCAACACTTGAGTTGCAGTTCACAACATAACTTGTGTATGGAATTGATAGGTTATTGTTTAATTATGAATTCCACCGTGCGCCCGTGTCAGATAGTGGTAGGGCATGAGGGTTCGACCCTCAACCTATATATGTGAGTATTCTCAGCCTGATTTAATGAGAAGGTAAGGTAAAGGACCCAATAGGATAAGCATAGTAAATTGGGCCTAAAACAACGTATTTTATATTTTTCCCATAGATATCCCATGCTGCATGAAATGGAATACATCATTTTTCGATATTTCTAAATTTTTTTTGCGACTTTTTAGGATTGATCGTTCTTTAGCATATTGTTTTATAATTGCAAAAATATTTCGCAACTCCCTCCCACTTGTTTACAGGGTGTTACAGCAGTTTTTGCATTTGTTATTTTATTTTTTTCTAAATTCAATAACTTGCTTTGTTTTGAATAAAAAAATATTCCAAACAGTAATTATGGTGTATATTAGCCTAATTATGCGAATTATAATTAATTTGCACACTACAGTGACGCACTTCCGATTTTGAATGCAAATATTACATAATTGAATATACATCATTTTTCGATATTTCTAAATTTTTTTTGCGACTTTTTAGGATTGATCGTTCTTTAGCATATTGTTTTATAATTGCAAAAATATTTCGCAACTCCCTCCCACTTGTTTACAGGGTGTTACAGCAGTTTTTGCATTTGTTATTTTATTTTTTTCTAAATTCAATAACTTGCTTTGTTTTGAATAAAAAAATATTCCAAACAGTAATTATGGTGTATATTAGCCTAATTATGCGAATTATAATTAATTTGCACACTACAGTGACGCACTTCCGATTTTGAATGCAAATATTACATAATTGAATATACATCATTTTTCGATATTTCTAAATTTTTTTTGCGACTTTTTAGGATTGATCGTTCTTTAGCATATTGTTTTATAATTGCAAAAATATTTCGCAACTCCCTCCCACTTGTTTACAGGGTGTTACAGCAGTTTTTGCATTTGTTATTTTATTTTTTTCTAAATTCAATAACTTGCTTTGTTTTGAATAAAAAAATATTCCAAACAGTAATTATGGTGTATATTAGCCTAATTATGCGAATTATAATTAATTTGCACACTACAGTGACGCACTTCCGATTTTGAATGCAAATATTACATAATTGAATATACATCATTTTTCGATATTTCTAAATTTTTTTTGCGACTTTTTAGGATTGATCGTTCTTTAGCATATACAAAATAGACAATATCGATTGCAACACTTGAGTTGCAGTTCACAACATAACTTGTGTATGGAATTGATAGGTTATTGTTTAATTATGAATTCCACCGTGCGCCCGTGTCAGATAGTGGTAGGGCATGAGGGTTCGACCCTCAACCTATATATGTGAGTATTCTCAGCCTGATTTAATGAGAAGGTAAGGTAAAGGACCCAATAGGATAAGCATAGTAAATTGGGCCTAAAACAACGTATTTTATATTTTTCCCATAGATATCCCATGCTGCATGAAATGGAATACATCATTTTTCGATATTTCTAAATTTTTTTTGCGACTTTTTAGGATTGATCGTTCTTTAGCATATTGTTTTATAATTGCAAAAATATTTCGCAACTCCCTCCCACTTGTTTACAGGGTGTTACAGCAGTTTTTGCATTTGTTATTTTATTTTTTTCTAAATTCAATAACTTGCTTTGTTTTGAATAAAAAAATATTCCAAACAGTAATTATGGTGTATATTAGCCTAATTATGCGAATTATAATTAATTTGCACACTACAGTGACGCACTTCCGATTTTGAATGCAAATATTACATAATTGAATATACATCATTTTTCGATATTTCTAAATTTTTTTTGCGACTTTTTAGGATTGATCGTTCTTTAGCATATTGTTTTATAATTGCAAAAATATTTCGCAACTCCCTCCCACTTGTTTACAGGGTGTTACAGCAGTTTTTGCATTTGTTATTTTATTTTTTTCTAAATTCAATAACTTGCTTTGTTTTGAATAAAAAAATATTCCAAACAGTAATTATGGTGTATATTAGCCTAATTATGCGAATTATAATTAATTTGCACACTACAGTGACGCACTTCCGATTTTGAATGCAAATATTACATAATTGAATATACATCATTTTTCGATATTTCTAAATTTTTTTTGCGACTTTTTAGGATTGATCGTTCTTTAGCATATTGTTTTATAATTGCAAAAATATTTCGCAACTCCCTCCCACTTGTTTACAGGGTGTTACAGCAGTTTTTGCATTTGTTATTTTATTTTTTTCTAAATTCAATAACTTGCTTTGTTTTGAATAAAAAAATATTCCAAACAGTAATTATGGTGTATATTAGCCTAATTATGCGAATTATAATTAATTTGCACACTACAGTGACGCACTTCCGATTTTGAATGCAAATATTACATAATTGAATATACATCATTTTTCGATATTTCTAAATTTTTTTTGCGACTTTTTAGGATTGATCGTTCTTTAGCATATTGTTTTATAATTGCAAAAATATTTCGCAACTCCCTCCCACTTGTTTACAGGGTGTTACAGCAGTTTTTGCATTTGTTATTTTATTTTTTTCTAAATTCAATAACTTGCTTTGTTTTGAATAAAAAAATATTCCAAACAGTAATTATGGTGTATATTAGCCTAATTATGCGAATTATAATTAATTTGCACACTACAGTGACGCACTTCCGATTTTGAATGCAAATATTACATAATTGAATATACATCATTTTTCGATATTTCTAAATTTTTTTTGCGACTTTTTAGGATTGATCGTTCTTTAGCATATTGTTTTATAATTGCAAAAATATTTCGCAACTCCCTCCCACTTGTTTACAGGGTGTTACAGCAGTTTTTGCATTTGTTATTTTATTTTTTTCTAAATTCAATAACTTGCTTTGTTTTGAATAAAAAAATATTCCAAACAGTAATTATGGTGTATATTAGCCTAATTATGCGAATTATAATTAATTTGCACACTACAGTGACGCACTTCCGATTTTGAATGCAAATATTACATAATTGAATATACATCATTTTTCGATATTTCTAAATTTTTTTTGCGACTTTTTAGGATTGATCGTTCTTTAGCATATACAAAATAGACAATATCGATTGCAACACTTGAGTTGCAGTTCACAACATAACTTGTGTATGGAATTGATAGGTTATTGTTTAATTATGAATTCCACCGTGCGCCCGTGTCAGATAGTGGTAGGGCATGAGGGTTCGACCCTCAACCTATATATGTGAGTATTCTCAGCCTGATTTAATGAGAAGGTAAGGTAAAGGACCCAATAGGATAAGCATAGTAAATTGGGCCTAAAACAACGTATTTTATATTTTTCCCATAGATATCCCATGCTGCATGAAATGGAATACATCATTTTTCGATATTTCTAAATTTTTTTTGCGACTTTTTAGGATTGATCGTTCTTTAGCATATTGTTTTATAATTGCAAAAATATTTCGCAACTCCCTCCCACTTGTTTACAGGGTGTTACAGCAGTTTTTGCATTTGTTATTTTATTTTTTTCTAAATTCAATAACTTGCTTTGTTTTGAATAAAAAAATATTCCAAACAGTAATTATGGTGTATATTAGCCTAATTATGCGAATTATAATTAATTTGCACACTACAGTGACGCACTTCCGATTTTGAATGCAAATATTACATAATTGAATATACATCATTTTTCGATATTTCTAAATTTTTTTTGCGACTTTTTAGGATTGATCGTTCTTTAGCATATTGTTTTATAATTGCAAAAATATTTCGCAACTCCCTCCCACTTGTTTACAGGGTGTTACAGCAGTTTTTGCATTTGTTATTTTATTTTTTTCTAAATTCAATAACTTGCTTTGTTTTGAATAAAAAAATATTCCAAACAGTAATTATGGTGTATATTAGCCTAATTATGCGAATTATAATTAATTTGCACACTACAGTGACGCACTTCCGATTTTGAATGCAAATATTACATAATTGAATATACATCATTTTTCGATATTTCTAAATTTTTTTTGCGACTTTTTAGGATTGATCGTTCTTTAGCATATTGTTTTATAATTGCAAAAATATTTCGCAACTCCCTCCCACTTGTTTACAGGGTGTTACAGCAGTTTTTGCATTTGTTATTTTATTTTTTTCTAAATTCAATAACTTGCTTTGTTTTGAATAAAAAAATATTCCAAACAGTAATTATGGTGTATATTAGCCTAATTATGCGAATTATAATTAATTTGCACACTACAGTGACGCACTTCCGATTTTGAATGCAAATATTACATAATTGAATATACATCATTTTTCGATATTTCTAAATTTTTTTTGCGACTTTTTAGGATTGATCGTTCTTTAGCATATACAAAATAGACAATATCGATTGCAACACTTGAGTTGCAGTTCACAACATAACTTGTGTATGGAATTGATAGGTTATTGTTTAATTATGAATTCCACCGTGCGCCCGTGTCAGATAGTGGTAGGGCATGAGGGTTCGACCCTCAACCTATATATGTGAGTATTCTCAGCCTGATTTAATGAGAAGGTAAGGTAAAGGACCCAATAGGATAAGCATAGTAAATTGGGCCTAAAACAACGTATTTTATATTTTTCCCATAGATATCCCATGCTGCATGAAATGGAATACATCATTTTTCGATATTTCTAAATTTTTTTTGCGACTTTTTAGGATTGATCGTTCTTTAGCATATTGTTTTATAATTGCAAAAATATTTCGCAACTCCCTCCCACTTGTTTACAGGGTGTTACAGCAGTTTTTGCATTTGTTATTTTATTTTTTTCTAAATTCAATAACTTGCTTTGTTTTGAATAAAAAAATATTCCAAACAGTAATTATGGTGTATATTAGCCTAATTATGCGAATTATAATTAATTTGCACACTACAGTGACGCACTTCCGATTTTGAATGCAAATATTACATAATTGAATATACATCATTTTTCGATATTTCTAAATTTTTTTTGCGACTTTTTAGGATTGATCGTTCTTTAGCATATTGTTTTATAATTGCAAAAATATTTCGCAACTCCCTCCCACTTGTTTACAGGGTGTTACAGCAGTTTTTGCATTTGTTATTTTATTTTTTTCTAAATTCAATAACTTGCTTTGTTTTGAATAAAAAAATATTCCAAACAGTAATTATGGTGTATATTAGCCTAATTATGCGAATTATAATTAATTTGCACACTACAGTGACGCACTTCCGATTTTGAATGCAAATATTACATAATTGAATATACATCATTTTTCGATATTTCTAAATTTTTTTTGCGACTTTTTAGGATTGATCGTTCTTTAGCATATTGTTTTATAATTGCAAAAATATTTCGCAACTCCCTCCCACTTGTTTACAGGGTGTTACAGCAGTTTTTGCATTTGTTATTTTATTTTTTTCTAAATTCAATAACTTGCTTTGTTTTGAATAAAAAAATATTCCAAACAGTAATTATGGTGTATATTAGCCTAATTATGCGAATTATAATTAATTTGCACACTACAGTGACGCACTTCCGATTTTGAATGCAAATATTACATAATTGAATATACATCATTTTTCGATATTTCTAAATTTTTTTTGCGACTTTTTAGGATTGATCGTTCTTTAGCATATTGTTTTATAATTGCAAAAATATTTCGCAACTCCCTCCCACTTGTTTACAGGGTGTTACAGCAGTTTTTGCATTTGTTATTTTATTTTTTTCTAAATTCAATAACTTGCTTTGTTTTGAATAAAAAAATATTCCAAACAGTAATTATGGTGTATATTAGCCTAATTATGCGAATTATAATTAATTTGCACACTACAGTGACGCACTTCCGATTTTGAATGCAAATATTACATAATTGAATATACATCATTTTTCGATATTTCTAAATTTTTTTTGCGACTTTTTAGGATTGATCGTTCTTTAGCATATTGTTTTATAATTGCAAAAATATTTCGCAACTCCCTCCCACTTGTTTACAGGGTGTTACAGCAGTTTTTGCATTTGTTATTTTATTTTTTTCTAAATTCAATAACTTGCTTTGTTTTGAATAAAAAAATATTCCAAACAGTAATTATGGTGTATATTAGCCTAATTATGCGAATTATAATTAATTTGCACACTACAGTGACGCACTTCCGATTTTGAATGCAAATATTACATAATTGAATATACATCATTTTTCGATATTTCTAAATTTTTTTTGCGACTTTTTAGGATTGATCGTTCTTTAGCATATACAAAATAGACAATATCGATTGCAACACTTGAGTTGCAGTTCACAACATAACTTGTGTATGGAATTGATAGGTTATTGTTTAATTATGAATTCCACCGTGCGCCCGTGTCAGATAGTGGTAGGGCATGAGGGTTCGACCCTCAACCTATATATGTGAGTATTCTCAGCCTGATTTAATGAGAAGGTAAGGTAAAGGACCCAATAGGATAAGCATAGTAAATTGGGCCTAAAACAACGTATTTTATATTTTTCCCATAGATATCCCATGCTGCATGAAATGGAATACATCATTTTTCGATATTTCTAAATTTTTTTTGCGACTTTTTAGGATTGATCGTTCTTTAGCATATTGTTTTATAATTGCAAAAATATTTCGCAACTCCCTCCCACTTGTTTACAGGGTGTTACAGCAGTTTTTGCATTTGTTATTTTATTTTTTTCTAAATTCAATAACTTGCTTTGTTTTGAATAAAAAAATATTCCAAACAGTAATTATGGTGTATATTAGCCTAATTATGCGAATTATAATTAATTTGCACACTACAGTGACGCACTTCCGATTTTGAATGCAAATATTACATAATTGAATATACATCATTTTTCGATATTTCTAAATTTTTTTTGCGACTTTTTAGGATTGATCGTTCTTTAGCATATTGTTTTATAATTGCAAAAATATTTCGCAACTCCCTCCCACTTGTTTACAGGGTGTTACAGCAGTTTTTGCATTTGTTATTTTATTTTTTTCTAAATTCAATAACTTGCTTTGTTTTGAATAAAAAAATATTCCAAACAGTAATTATGGTGTATATTAGCCTAATTATGCGAATTATAATTAATTTGCACACTACAGTGACGCACTTCCGATTTTGAATGCAAATATTACATAATTGAATATACATCATTTTTCGATATTTCTAAATTTTTTTTGCGACTTTTTAGGATTGATCGTTCTTTAGCATATTGTTTTATAATTGCAAAAATATTTCGCAACTCCCTCCCACTTGTTTACAGGGTGTTACAGCAGTTTTTGCATTTGTTATTTTATTTTTTTCTAAATTCAATAACTTGCTTTGTTTTGAATAAAAAAATATTCCAAACAGTAATTATGGTGTATATTAGCCTAATTATGCGAATTATAATTAATTTGCACACTACAGTGACGCACTTCCGATTTTGAATGCAAATATTACATAATTGAATATACATCATTTTTCGATATTTCTAAATTTTTTTTGCGACTTTTTAGGATTGATCGTTCTTTAGCATATACAAAATAGACAATATCGATTGCAACACTTGAGTTGCAGTTCACAACATAACTTGTGTATGGAATTGATAGGTTATTGTTTAATTATGAATTCCACCGTGCGCCCGTGTCAGATAGTGGTAGGGCATGAGGGTTCGACCCTCAACCTATATATGTGAGTATTCTCAGCCTGATTTAATGAGAAGGTAAGGTAAAGGACCCAATAGGATAAGCATAGTAAATTGGGCCTAAAACAACGTATTTTATATTTTTCCCATAGATATCCCATGCTGCATGAAATGGAATACATCATTTTTCGATATTTCTAAATTTTTTTTGCGACTTTTTAGGATTGATCGTTCTTTAGCATATTGTTTTATAATTGCAAAAATATTTCGCAACTCCCTCCCACTTGTTTACAGGGTGTTACAGCAGTTTTTGCATTTGTTATTTTATTTTTTTCTAAATTCAATAACTTGCTTTGTTTTGAATAAAAAAATATTCCAAACAGTAATTATGGTGTATATTAGCCTAATTATGCGAATTATAATTAATTTGCACACTACAGTGACGCACTTCCGATTTTGAATGCAAATATTACATAATTGAATATACATCATTTTTCGATATTTCTAAATTTTTTTTGCGACTTTTTAGGATTGATCGTTCTTTAGCATATTGTTTTATAATTGCAAAAATATTTCGCAACTCCCTCCCACTTGTTTACAGGGTGTTACAGCAGTTTTTGCATTTGTTATTTTATTTTTTTCTAAATTCAATAACTTGCTTTGTTTTGAATAAAAAAATATTCCAAACAGTAATTATGGTGTATATTAGCCTAATTATGCGAATTATAATTAATTTGCACACTACAGTGACGCACTTCCGATTTTGAATGCAAATATTACATAATTGAATATACATCATTTTTCGATATTTCTAAATTTTTTTTGCGACTTTTTAGGATTGATCGTTCTTTAGCATATTGTTTTATAATTGCAAAAATATTTCGCAACTCCCTCCCACTTGTTTACAGGGTGTTACAGCAGTTTTTGCATTTGTTATTTTATTTTTTTCTAAATTCAATAACTTGCTTTGTTTTGAATAAAAAAATATTCCAAACAGTAATTATGGTGTATATTAGCCTAATTATGCGAATTATAATTAATTTGCACACTACAGTGACGCACTTCCGATTTTGAATGCAAATATTACATAATTGAATATACATCATTTTTCGATATTTCTAAATTTTTTTTGCGACTTTTTAGGATTGATCGTTCTTTAGCATATTGTTTTATAATTGCAAAAATATTTCGCAACTCCCTCCCACTTGTTTACAGGGTGTTACAGCAGTTTTTGCATTTGTTATTTTATTTTTTTCTAAATTCAATAACTTGCTTTGTTTTGAATAAAAAAATATTCCAAACAGTAATTATGGTGTATATTAGCCTAATTATGCGAATTATAATTAATTTGCACACTACAGTGACGCACTTCCGATTTTGAATGCAAATATTACATAATTGAATATACATCATTTTTCGATATTTCTAAATTTTTTTTGCGACTTTTTAGGATTGATCGTTCTTTAGCATATACAAAATAGACAATATCGATTGCAACACTTGAGTTGCAGTTCACAACATAACTTGTGTATGGAATTGATAGGTTATTGTTTAATTATGAATTCCACCGTGCGCCCGTGTCAGATAGTGGTAGGGCATGAGGGTTCGACCCTCAACCTATATATGTGAGTATTCTCAGCCTGATTTAATGAGAAGGTAAGGTAAAGGACCCAATAGGATAAGCATAGTAAATTGGGCCTAAAACAACGTATTTTATATTTTTCCCATAGATATCCCATGCTGCATGAAATGGAATACATCATTTTTCGATATTTCTAAATTTTTTTTGCGACTTTTTAGGATTGATCGTTCTTTAGCATATTGTTTTATAATTGCAAAAATATTTCGCAACTCCCTCCCACTTGTTTACAGGGTGTTACAGCAGTTTTTGCATTTGTTATTTTATTTTTTTCTAAATTCAATAACTTGCTTTGTTTTGAATAAAAAAATATTCCAAACAGTAATTATGGTGTATATTAGCCTAATTATGCGAATTATAATTAATTTGCACACTACAGTGACGCACTTCCGATTTTGAATGCAAATATTACATAATTGAATATACATCATTTTTCGATATTTCTAAATTTTTTTTGCGACTTTTTAGGATTGATCGTTCTTTAGCATATTGTTTTATAATTGCAAAAATATTTCGCAACTCCCTCCCACTTGTTTACAGGGTGTTACAGCAGTTTTTGCATTTGTTATTTTATTTTTTTCTAAATTCAATAACTTGCTTTGTTTTGAATAAAAAAATATTCCAAACAGTAATTATGGTGTATATTAGCCTAATTATGCGAATTATAATTAATTTGCACACTACAGTGACGCACTTCCGATTTTGAATGCAAATATTACATAATTGAATATACATCATTTTTCGATATTTCTAAATTTTTTTTGCGACTTTTTAGGATTGATCGTTCTTTAGCATATTGTTTTATAATTGCAAAAATATTTCGCAACTCCCTCCCACTTGTTTACAGGGTGTTACAGCAGTTTTTGCATTTGTTATTTTATTTTTTTCTAAATTCAATAACTTGCTTTGTTTTGAATAAAAAAATATTCCAAACAGTAATTATGGTGTATATTAGCCTAATTATGCGAATTATAATTAATTTGCACACTACAGTGACGCACTTCCGATTTTGAATGCAAATATTACATAATTGAATATACATCATTTTTCGATATTTCTAAATTTTTTTTGCGACTTTTTAGGATTGATCGTTCTTTAGCATATACAAAATAGACAATATCGATTGCAACACTTGAGTTGCAGTTCACAACATAACTTGTGTATGGAATTGATAGGTTATTGTTTAATTATGAATTCCACCGTGCGCCCGTGTCAGATAGTGGTAGGGCATGAGGGTTCGACCCTCAACCTATATATGTGAGTATTCTCAGCCTGATTTAATGAGAAGGTAAGGTAAAGGACCCAATAGGATAAGCATAGTAAATTGGGCCTAAAACAACGTATTTTATATTTTTCCCATAGATATCCCATGCTGCATGAAATGGAATACATCATTTTTCGATATTTCTAAATTTTTTTTGCGACTTTTTAGGATTGATCGTTCTTTAGCATATTGTTTTATAATTGCAAAAATATTTCGCAACTCCCTCCCACTTGTTTACAGGGTGTTACAGCAGTTTTTGCATTTGTTATTTTATTTTTTTCTAAATTCAATAACTTGCTTTGTTTTGAATAAAAAAATATTCCAAACAGTAATTATGGTGTATATTAGCCTAATTATGCGAATTATAATTAATTTGCACACTACAGTGACGCACTTCCGATTTTGAATGCAAATATTACATAATTGAATATACATCATTTTTCGATATTTCTAAATTTTTTTTGCGACTTTTTAGGATTGATCGTTCTTTAGCATATTGTTTTATAATTGCAAAAATATTTCGCAACTCCCTCCCACTTGTTTACAGGGTGTTACAGCAGTTTTTGCATTTGTTATTTTATTTTTTTCTAAATTCAATAACTTGCTTTGTTTTGAATAAAAAAATATTCCAAACAGTAATTATGGTGTATATTAGCCTAATTATGCGAATTATAATTAATTTGCACACTACAGTGACGCACTTCCGATTTTGAATGCAAATATTACATAATTGAATATACATCATTTTTCGATATTTCTAAATTTTTTTTGCGACTTTTTAGGATTGATCGTTCTTTAGCATATTGTTTTATAATTGCAAAAATATTTCGCAACTCCCTCCCACTTGTTTACAGGGTGTTACAGCAGTTTTTGCATTTGTTATTTTATTTTTTTCTAAATTCAATAACTTGCTTTGTTTTGAATAAAAAAATATTCCAAACAGTAATTATGGTGTATATTAGCCTAATTATGCGAATTATAATTAATTTGCACACTACAGTGACGCACTTCCGATTTTGAATGCAAATATTACATAATTGAATATACATCATTTTTCGATATTTCTAAATTTTTTTTGCGACTTTTTAGGATTGATCGTTCTTTAGCATATTGTTTTATAATTGCAAAAATATTTCGCAACTCCCTCCCACTTGTTTACAGGGTGTTACAGCAGTTTTTGCATTTGTTATTTTATTTTTTTCTAAATTCAATAACTTGCTTTGTTTTGAATAAAAAAATATTCCAAACAGTAATTATGGTGTATATTAGCCTAATTATGCGAATTATAATTAATTTGCACACTACAGTGACGCACTTCCGATTTTGAATGCAAATATTACATAATTGAATATACATCATTTTTCGATATTTCTAAATTTTTTTTGCGACTTTTTAGGATTGATCGTTCTTTAGCATATTGTTTTATAATTGCAAAAATATTTCGCAACTCCCTCCCACTTGTTTACAGGGTGTTACAGCAGTTTTTGCATTTGTTATTTTATTTTTTTCTAAATTCAATAACTTGCTTTGTTTTGAATAAAAAAATATTCCAAACAGTAATTATGGTGTATATTAGCCTAATTATGCGAATTATAATTAATTTGCACACTACAGTGACGCACTTCCGATTTTGAATGCAAATATTACATAATTGAATATACATCATTTTTCGATATTTCTAAATTTTTTTTGCGACTTTTTAGGATTGATCGTTCTTTAGCATATACAAAATAGACAATATCGATTGCAACACTTGAGTTGCAGTTCACAACATAACTTGTGTATGGAATTGATAGGTTATTGTTTAATTATGAATTCCACCGTGCGCCCGTGTCAGATAGTGGTAGGGCATGAGGGTTCGACCCTCAACCTATATATGTGAGTATTCTCAGCCTGATTTAATGAGAAGGTAAGGTAAAGGACCCAATAGGATAAGCATAGTAAATTGGGCCTAAAACAACGTATTTTATATTTTTCCCATAGATATCCCATGCTGCATGAAATGGAATACATCATTTTTCGATATTTCTAAATTTTTTTTGCGACTTTTTAGGATTGATCGTTCTTTAGCATATTGTTTTATAATTGCAAAAATATTTCGCAACTCCCTCCCACTTGTTTACAGGGTGTTACAGCAGTTTTTGCATTTGTTATTTTATTTTTTTCTAAATTCAATAACTTGCTTTGTTTTGAATAAAAAAATATTCCAAACAGTAATTATGGTGTATATTAGCCTAATTATGCGAATTATAATTAATTTGCACACTACAGTGACGCACTTCCGATTTTGAATGCAAATATTACATAATTGAATATACATCATTTTTCGATATTTCTAAATTTTTTTTGCGACTTTTTAGGATTGATCGTTCTTTAGCATATTGTTTTATAATTGCAAAAATATTTCGCAACTCCCTCCCACTTGTTTACAGGGTGTTACAGCAGTTTTTGCATTTGTTATTTTATTTTTTTCTAAATTCAATAACTTGCTTTGTTTTGAATAAAAAAATATTCCAAACAGTAATTATGGTGTATATTAGCCTAATTATGCGAATTATAATTAATTTGCACACTACAGTGACGCACTTCCGATTTTGAATGCAAATATTACATAATTGAATATACATCATTTTTCGATATTTCTAAATTTTTTTTGCGACTTTTTAGGATTGATCGTTCTTTAGCATATTGTTTTATAATTGCAAAAATATTTCGCAACTCCCTCCCACTTGTTTACAGGGTGTTACAGCAGTTTTTGCATTTGTTATTTTATTTTTTTCTAAATTCAATAACTTGCTTTGTTTTGAATAAAAAAATATTCCAAACAGTAATTATGGTGTATATTAGCCTAATTATGCGAATTATAATTAATTTGCACACTACAGTGACGCACTTCCGATTTTGAATGCAAATATTACATAATTGAATATACATCATTTTTCGATATTTCTAAATTTTTTTTGCGACTTTTTAGGATTGATCGTTCTTTAGCATATACAAAATAGACAATATCGATTGCAACACTTGAGTTGCAGTTCACAACATAACTTGTGTATGGAATTGATAGGTTATTGTTTAATTATGAATTCCACCGTGCGCCCGTGTCAGATAGTGGTAGGGCATGAGGGTTCGACCCTCAACCTATATATGTGAGTATTCTCAGCCTGATTTAATGAGAAGGTAAGGTAAAGGACCCAATAGGATAAGCATAGTAAATTGGGCCTAAAACAACGTATTTTATATTTTTCCCATAGATATCCCATGCTGCATGAAATGGAATACATCATTTTTCGATATTTCTAAATTTTTTTTGCGACTTTTTAGGATTGATCGTTCTTTAGCATATTGTTTTATAATTGCAAAAATATTTCGCAACTCCCTCCCACTTGTTTACAGGGTGTTACAGCAGTTTTTGCATTTGTTATTTTATTTTTTTCTAAATTCAATAACTTGCTTTGTTTTGAATAAAAAAATATTCCAAACAGTAATTATGGTGTATATTAGCCTAATTATGCGAATTATAATTAATTTGCACACTACAGTGACGCACTTCCGATTTTGAATGCAAATATTACATAATTGAATATACATCATTTTTCGATATTTCTAAATTTTTTTTGCGACTTTTTAGGATTGATCGTTCTTTAGCATATTGTTTTATAATTGCAAAAATATTTCGCAACTCCCTCCCACTTGTTTACAGGGTGTTACAGCAGTTTTTGCATTTGTTATTTTATTTTTACGACCCTCAACCTATATATGTGAGTATTCTCAGCCTGATTTAATGAGAAGGTAAGGTAAAGGACCCAATAGGATAAGCATAGTAAATTGGGCCTAAAACAACGTATTTTATATTTTTCCCATAGATATCCCATGCTGCATGAAATGGAATACATCATTTTTCGATATTTCTAAATTTTTTTTGCGACTTTTTAGGATTGATCGTTCTTTAGCATATTGTTTTATAATTGCAAAAATATTTCGCAACTCCCTCCCACTTGTTTACAGGGTGTTACAGCAGTTTTTGCATTTGTTATTTTATTTTTTTCTAAATTCAATAACTTGCTTTGTTTTGAATAAAAAAATATTCCAAACAGTAATTATGGTGTATATTAGCCTAATTATGCGAATTATAATTAATTTGCACACTACAGTGACGCACTTCCGATTTTGAATGCAAATATTACATAATTGAATATACATCATTTTTCGATATTTCTAAATTTTTTTTGCGACTTTTTAGGATTGATCGTTCTTTAGCATATTGTTTTATAATTGCAAAAATATTTCGCAACTCCCTCCCACTTGTTTACAGGGTGTTACAGCAGTTTTTGCATTTGTTATTTTATTTTTTTCTAAATTCAATAACTTGCTTTGTTTTGAATAAAAAAATATTCCAAACAGTAATTATGGTGTATATTAGCCTAATTATGCGAATTATAATTAATTTGCACACTACAGTGACGCACTTCCGATTTTGAATGCAAATATTACATAATTGAATATACATCATTTTTCGATATTTCTAAATTTTTTTTGCGACTTTTTAGGATTGATCGTTCTTTAGCATATTGTTTTATAATTGCAAAAATATTTCGCAACTCCCTCCCACTTGTTTACAGGGTGTTACAGCAGTTTTTGCATTTGTTATTTTATTTTTTTCTAAATTCAATAACTTGCTTTGTTTTGAATAAAAAAATATTCCAAACAGTAATTATGGTGTATATTAGCCTAATTATGCGAATTATAATTAATTTGCACACTACAGTGACGCACTTCCGATTTTGAATGCAAATATTACATAATTGAATATACATCATTTTTCGATATTTCTAAATTTTTTTTGCGACTTTTTAGGATTGATCGTTCTTTAGCATATACAAAATAGACAATATCGATTGCAACACTTGAGTTGCAGTTCACAACATAACTTGTGTATGGAATTGATAGGTTATTGTTTAATTATGAATTCCACCGTGCGCCCGTGTCAGATAGTGGTAGGGCATGAGGGTTCGACCCTCAACCTATATATGTGAGTATTCTCAGCCTGATTTAATGAGAAGGTAAGGTAAAGGACCCAATAGGATAAGCATAGTAAATTGGGCCTAAAACAACGTATTTTATATTTTTCCCATAGATATCCCATGCTGCATGAAATGGAATACATCATTTTTCGATATTTCTAAATTTTTTTTGCGACTTTTTAGGATTGATCGTTCTTTAGCATATTGTTTTATAATTGCAAAAATATTTCGCAACTCCCTCCCACTTGTTTACAGGGTGTTACAGCAGTTTTTGCATTTGTTATTTTATTTTTTTCTAAATTCAATAACTTGCTTTGTTTTGAATAAAAAAATATTCCAAACAGTAATTATGGTGTATATTAGCCTAATTATGCGAATTATAATTAATTTGCACACTACAGTGACGCACTTCCGATTTTGAATGCAAATATTACATAATTGAATATACATCATTTTTCGATATTTCTAAATTTTTTTTGCGACTTTTTAGGATTGATCGTTCTTTAGCATATTGTTTTATAATTGCAAAAATATTTCGCAACTCCCTCCCACTTGTTTACAGGGTGTTACAGCAGTTTTTGCATTTGTTATTTTATTTTTTTCTAAATTCAATAACTTGCTTTGTTTTGAATAAAAAAATATTCCAAACAGTAATTATGGTGTATATTAGCCTAATTATGCGAATTATAATTAATTTGCACACTACAGTGACGCACTTCCGATTTTGAATGCAAATATTACATAATTGAATATACATCATTTTTCGATATTTCTAAATTTTTTTTGCGACTTTTTAGGATTGATCGTTCTTTAGCATATTGTTTTATAATTGCAAAAATATTTCGCAACTCCCTCCCACTTGTTTACAGGGTGTTACAGCAGTTTTTGCATTTGTTATTTTATTTTTTTCTAAATTCAATAACTTGCTTTGTTTTGAATAAAAAAATATTCCAAACAGTAATTATGGTGTATATTAGCCTAATTATGCGAATTATAATTAATTTGCACACTACAGTGACGCACTTCCGATTTTGAATGCAAATATTACATAATTGAATATACATCATTTTTCGATATTTCTAAATTTTTTTTGCGACTTTTTAGGATTGATCGTTCTTTAGCATATACAAAATAGACAATATCGATTGCAACACTTGAGTTGCAGTTCACAACATAACTTGTGTATGGAATTGATAGGTTATTGTTTAATTATGAATTCCACCGTGCGCCCGTGTCAGATAGTGGTAGGGCATGAGGGTTCGACCCTCAACCTATATATGTGAGTATTCTCAGCCTGATTTAATGAGAAGGTAAGGTAAAGGACCCAATAGGATAAGCATAGTAAATTGGGCCTAAAACAACGTATTTTATATTTTTCCCATAGATATCCCATGCTGCATGAAATGGAATACATCATTTTTCGATATTTCTAAATTTTTTTTGCGACTTTTTAGGATTGATCGTTCTTTAGCATATTGTTTTATAATTGCAAAAATATTTCGCAACTCCCTCCCACTTGTTTACAGGGTGTTACAGCAGTTTTTGCATTTGTTATTTTATTTTTTTCTAAATTCAATAACTTGCTTTGTTTTGAATAAAAAAATATTCCAAACAGTAATTATGGTGTATATTAGCCTAATTATGCGAATTATAATTAATTTGCACACTACAGTGACGCACTTCCGATTTTGAATGCAAATATTACATAATTGAATATACATCATTTTTCGATATTTCTAAATTTTTTTTGCGACTTTTTAGGATTGATCGTTCTTTAGCATATTGTTTTATAATTGCAAAAATATTTCGCAACTCCCTCCCACTTGTTTACAGGGTGTTACAGCAGTTTTTGCATTTGTTATTTTATTTTTTTCTAAATTCAATAACTTGCTTTGTTTTGAATAAAAAAATATTCCAAACAGTAATTATGGTGTATATTAGCCTAATTATGCGAATTATAATTAATTTGCACACTACAGTGACGCACTTCCGATTTTGAATGCAAATATTACATAATTGAATATACATCATTTTTCGATATTTCTAAATTTTTTTTGCGACTTTTTAGGATTGATCGTTCTTTAGCATATTGTTTTATAATTGCAAAAATATTTCGCAACTCCCTCCCACTTGTTTACAGGGTGTTACAGCAGTTTTTGCATTTGTTATTTTATTTTTTTCTAAATTCAATAACTTGCTTTGTTTTGAATAAAAAAATATTCCAAACAGTAATTATGGTGTATATTAGCCTAATTATGCGAATTATAATTAATTTGCACACTACAGTGACGCACTTCCGATTTTGAATGCAAATATTACATAATTGAATATACATCATTTTTCGATATTTCTAAATTTTTTTTGCGACTTTTTAGGATTGATCGTTCTTTAGCATATTGTTTTATAATTGCAAAAATATTTCGCAACTCCCTCCCACTTGTTTACAGGGTGTTACAGCAGTTTTTGCATTTGTTATTTTATTTTTTTCTAAATTCAATAACTTGCTTTGTTTTGAATAAAAAAATATTCCAAACAGTAATTATGGTGTATATTAGCCTAATTATGCGAATTATAATTAATTTGCACACTACAGTGACGCACTTCCGATTTTGAATGCAAATATTACATAATTGAATATACATCATTTTTCGATATTTCTAAATTTTTTTTGCGACTTTTTAGGATTGATCGTTCTTTAGCATATACAAAATAGACAATATCGATTGCAACACTTGAGTTGCAGTTCACAACATAACTTGTGTATGGAATTGATAGGTTATTGTTTAATTATGAATTCCACCGTGCGCCCGTGTCAGATAGTGGTAGGGCATGAGGGTTCGACCCTCAACCTATATATGTGAGTATTCTCAGCCTGATTTAATGAGAAGGTAAGGTAAAGGACCCAATAGGATAAGCATAGTAAATTGGGCCTAAAACAACGTATTTTATATTTTTCCCATAGATATCCCATGCTGCATGAAATGGAATACATCATTTTTCGATATTTCTAAATTTTTTTTGCGACTTTTTAGGATTGATCGTTCTTTAGCATATTGTTTTATAATTGCAAAAATATTTCGCAACTCCCTCCCACTTGTTTACAGGGTGTTACAGCAGTTTTTGCATTTGTTATTTTATTTTTTTCTAAATTCAATAACTTGCTTTGTTTTGAATAAAAAAATATTCCAAACAGTAATTATGGTGTATATTAGCCTAATTATGCGAATTATAATTAATTTGCACACTACAGTGACGCACTTCCGATTTTGAATGCAAATATTACATAATTGAATATACATCATTTTTCGATATTTCTAAATTTTTTTTGCGACTTTTTAGGATTGATCGTTCTTTAGCATATTGTTTTATAATTGCAAAAATATTTCGCAACTCCCTCCCACTTGTTTACAGGGTGTTACAGCAGTTTTTGCATTTGTTATTTTATTTTTTTCTAAATTCAATAACTTGCTTTGTTTTGAATAAAAAAATATTCCAAACAGTAATTATGGTGTATATTAGCCTAATTATGCGAATTATAATTAATTTGCACACTACAGTGACGCACTTCCGATTTTGAATGCAAATATTACATAATTGAATATACATCATTTTTCGATATTTCTAAATTTTTTTTGCGACTTTTTAGGATTGATCGTTCTTTAGCATATTGTTTTATAATTGCAAAAATATTTCGCAACTCCCTCCCACTTGTTTACAGGGTGTTACAGCAGTTTTTGCATTTGTTATTTTATTTTTTTCTAAATTCAATAACTTGCTTTGTTTTGAATAAAAAAATATTCCAAACAGTAATTATGGTGTATATTAGCCTAATTATGCGAATTATAATTAATTTGCACACTACAGTGACGCACTTCCGATTTTGAATGCAAATATTACATAATTGAATATACATCATTTTTCGATATTTCTAAATTTTTTTTGCGACTTTTTAGGATTGATCGTTCTTTAGCATATACAAAATAGACAATATCGATTGCAACACTTGAGTTGCAGTTCACAACATAACTTGTGTATGGAATTGATAGGTTATTGTTTAATTATGAATTCCACCGTGCGCCCGTGTCAGATAGTGGTAGGGCATGAGGGTTCGACCCTCAACCTATATATGTGAGTATTCTCAGCCTGATTTAATGAGAAGGTAAGGTAAAGGACCCAATAGGATAAGCATAGTAAATTGGGCCTAAAACAACGTATTTTATATTTTTCCCATAGATATCCCATGCTGCATGAAATGGAATACATCATTTTTCGATATTTCTAAATTTTTTTTGCGACTTTTTAGGATTGATCGTTCTTTAGCATATTGTTTTATAATTGCAAAAATATTTCGCAACTCCCTCCCACTTGTTTACAGGGTGTTACAGCAGTTTTTGCATTTGTTATTTTATTTTTTTCTAAATTCAATAACTTGCTTTGTTTTGAATAAAAAAATATTCCAAACAGTAATTATGGTGTATATTAGCCTAATTATGCGAATTATAATTAATTTGCACACTACAGTGACGCACTTCCGATTTTGAATGCAAATATTACATAATTGAATATACATCATTTTTCGATATTTCTAAATTTTTTTTGCGACTTTTTAGGATTGATCGTTCTTTAGCATATTGTTTTATAATTGCAAAAATATTTCGCAACTCCCTCCCACTTGTTTACAGGGTGTTACAGCAGTTTTTGCATTTGTTATTTTATTTTTTTCTAAATTCAATAACTTGCTTTGTTTTGAATAAAAAAATATTCCAAACAGTAATTATGGTGTATATTAGCCTAATTATGCGAATTATAATTAATTTGCACACTACAGTGACGCACTTCCGATTTTGAATGCAAATATTACATAATTGAATATACATCATTTTTCGATATTTCTAAATTTTTTTTGCGACTTTTTAGGATTGATCGTTCTTTAGCATATTGTTTTATAATTGCAAAAATATTTCGCAACTCCCTCCCACTTGTTTACAGGGTGTTACAGCAGTTTTTGCATTTGTTATTTTATTTTTTTCTAAATTCAATAACTTGCTTTGTTTTGAATAAAAAAATATTCCAAACAGTAATTATGGTGTATATTAGCCTAATTATGCGAATTATAATTAATTTGCACACTACAGTGACGCACTTCCGATTTTGAATGCAAATATTACATAATTGAATATACATCATTTTTCGATATTTCTAAATTTTTTTTGCGACTTTTTAGGATTGATCGTTCTTTAGCATATTGTTTTATAATTGCAAAAATATTTCGCAACTCCCTCCCACTTGTTTACAGGGTGTTACAGCAGTTTTTGCATTTGTTATTTTATTTTTTTCTAAATTCAATAACTTGCTTTGTTTTGAATAAAAAAATATTCCAAACAGTAATTATGGTGTATATTAGCCTAATTATGCGAATTATAATTAATTTGCACACTACAGTGACGCACTTCCGATTTTGAATGCAAATATTACATAATTGAATATACATCATTTTTCGATATTTCTAAATTTTTTTTGCGACTTTTTAGGATTGATCGTTCTTTAGCATATTGTTTTATAATTGCAAAAATATTTCGCAACTCCCTCCCACTTGTTTACAGGGTGTTACAGCAGTTTTTGCATTTGTTATTTTATTTTTTTCTAAATTCAATAACTTGCTTTGTTTTGAATAAAAAAATATTCCAAACAGTAATTATGGTGTATATTAGCCTAATTATGCGAATTATAATTAATTTGCACACTACAGTGACGCACTTCCGATTTTGAATGCAAATATTACATAATTGAATATACATCATTTTTCGATATTTCTAAATTTTTTTTGCGACTTTTTAGGATTGATCGTTCTTTAGCATATACAAAATAGACAATATCGATTGCAACACTTGAGTTGCAGTTCACAACATAACTTGTGTATGGAATTGATAGGTTATTGTTTAATTATGAATTCCACCGTGCGCCCGTGTCAGATAGTGGTAGGGCATGAGGGTTCGACCCTCAACCTATATATGTGAGTATTCTCAGCCTGATTTAATGAGAAGGTAAGGTAAAGGACCCAATAGGATAAGCATAGTAAATTGGGCCTAAAACAACGTATTTTATATTTTTCCCATAGATATCCCATGCTGCATGAAATGGAATACATCATTTTTCGATATTTCTAAATTTTTTTTGCGACTTTTTAGGATTGATCGTTCTTTAGCATATTGTTTTATAATTGCAAAAATATTTCGCAACTCCCTCCCACTTGTTTACAGGGTGTTACAGCAGTTTTTGCATTTGTTATTTTATTTTTTTCTAAATTCAATAACTTGCTTTGTTTTGAATAAAAAAATATTCCAAACAGTAATTATGGTGTATATTAGCCTAATTATGCGAATTATAATTAATTTGCACACTACAGTGACGCACTTCCGATTTTGAATGCAAATATTACATAATTGAATATACATCATTTTTCGATATTTCTAAATTTTTTTTGCGACTTTTTAGGATTGATCGTTCTTTAGCATATTGTTTTATAATTGCAAAAATATTTCGCAACTCCCTCCCACTTGTTTACAGGGTGTTACAGCAGTTTTTGCATTTGTTATTTTATTTTTTTCTAAATTCAATAACTTGCTTTGTTTTGAATAAAAAAATATTCCAAACAGTAATTATGGTGTATATTAGCCTAATTATGCGAATTATAATTAATTTGCACACTACAGTGACGCACTTCCGATTTTGAATGCAAATATTACATAATTGAATATACATCATTTTTCGATATTTCTAAATTTTTTTTGCGACTTTTTAGGATTGATCGTTCTTTAGCATATTGTTTTATAATTGCAAAAATATTTCGCAACTCCCTCCCACTTGTTTACAGGGTGTTACAGCAGTTTTTGCATTTGTTATTTTATTTTTTTCTAAATTCAATAACTTGCTTTGTTTTGAATAAAAAAATATTCCAAACAGTAATTATGGTGTATATTAGCCTAATTATGCGAATTATAATTAATTTGCACACTACAGTGACGCACTTCCGATTTTGAATGCAAATATTACATAATTGAATATACATCATTTTTCGATATTTCTAAATTTTTTTTGCGACTTTTTAGGATTGATCGTTCTTTAGCATATTGTTTTATAATTGCAAAA
The DNA here is from genome assembly GCA_963556165.1 of Tipula helvola. Taxonomy (NCBI): domain Eukaryota; kingdom Metazoa; phylum Arthropoda; class Insecta; order Diptera; family Tipulidae; genus Tipula; species Tipula helvola. The sequence goes on along the minus strand of OY744481.1, from coordinate 11,021 downwards.
ATATTTCGCAACTCCCTCCCACTTGTTTACAGGGTGTTACAGCAGTTTTTGCATTTGTTATTTTATTTTTTTCTAAATTCAATAACTTGCTTTGTTTTGAATAAAAAAATATTCCAAACAGTAATTATGGTGTATATTAGCCTAATTATGCGAATTATAATTAATTTGCACACTACAGTGACGCACTTCCGATTTTGAATGCAAATATTACATAATTGAATATACATCATTTTTCGATATTTCTAAATTTTTTTTGCGACTTTTTAGGATTGATCGTTCTTTAGCATATACAAAATAGACAATATCGATTGCAACACTTGAGTTGCAGTTCACAACATAACTTGTGTATGGAATTGATAGGTTATTGTTTAATTATGAATTCCACCGTGCGCCCGTGTCAGATAGTGGTAGGGCATGAGGGTTCGACCCTCAACCTATATATGTGAGTATTCTCAGCCTGATTTAATGAGAAGGTAAGGTAAAGGACCCAATAGGATAAGCATAGTAAATTGGGCCTAAAACAACGTATTTTATATTTTTCCCATAGATATCCCATGCTGCATGAAATGGAATACATCATTTTTCGATATTTCTAAATTTTTTTTGCGACTTTTTAGGATTGATCGTTCTTTAGCATATTGTTTTATAATTGCAAAAATATTTCGCAACTCCCTCCCACTTGTTTACAGGGTGTTACAGCAGTTTTTGCATTTGTTATTTTATTTTTTTCTAAATTCAATAACTTGCTTTGTTTTGAATAAAAAAATATTCCAAACAGTAATTATGGTGTATATTAGCCTAATTATGCGAATTATAATTAATTTGCACACTACAGTGACGCACTTCCGATTTTGAATGCAAATATTACATAATTGAATATACATCATTTTTCGATATTTCTAAATTTTTTTTGCGACTTTTTAGGATTGATCGTTCTTTAGCATATTGTTTTATAATTGCAAAAATATTTCGCAACTCCCTCCCACTTGTTTACAGGGTGTTACAGCAGTTTTTGCATTTGTTATTTTATTTTTTTCTAAATTCAATAACTTGCTTTGTTTTGAATAAAAAAATATTCCAAACAGTAATTATGGTGTATATTAGCCTAATTATGCGAATTATAATTAATTTGCACACTACAGTGACGCACTTCCGATTTTGAATGCAAATATTACATAATTGAATATACATCATTTTTCGATATTTCTAAATTTTTTTTGCGACTTTTTAGGATTGATCGTTCTTTAGCATATACAAAATAGACAATATCGATTGCAACACTTGAGTTGCAGTTCACAACATAACTTGTGTATGGAATTGATAGGTTATTGTTTAATTATGAATTCCACCGTGCGCCCGTGTCAGATAGTGGTAGGGCATGAGGGTTCGACCCTCAACCTATATATGTGAGTATTCTCAGCCTGATTTAATGAGAAGGTAAGGTAAAGGACCCAATAGGATAAGCATAGTAAATTGGGCCTAAAACAACGTATTTTATATTTTTCCCATAGATATCCCATGCTGCATGAAATGGAATACATCATTTTTCGATATTTCTAAATTTTTTTTGCGACTTTTTAGGATTGATCGTTCTTTAGCATATTGTTTTATAATTGCAAAAATATTTCGCAACTCCCTCCCACTTGTTTACAGGGTGTTACAGCAGTTTTTGCATTTGTTATTTTATTTTTTTCTAAATTCAATAACTTGCTTTGTTTTGAATAAAAAAATATTCCAAACAGTAATTATGGTGTATATTAGCCTAATTATGCGAATTATAATTAATTTGCACACTACAGTGACGCACTTCCGATTTTGAATGCAAATATTACATAATTGAATATACATCATTTTTCGATATTTCTAAATTTTTTTTGCGACTTTTTAGGATTGATCGTTCTTTAGCATATTGTTTTATAATTGCAAAAATATTTCGCAACTCCCTCCCACTTGTTTACAGGGTGTTACAGCAGTTTTTGCATTTGTTATTTTATTTTTTTCTAAATTCAATAACTTGCTTTGTTTTGAATAAAAAAATATTCCAAACAGTAATTATGGTGTATATTAGCCTAATTATGCGAATTATAATTAATTTGCACACTACAGTGACGCACTTCCGATTTTGAATGCAAATATTACATAATTGAATATACATCATTTTTCGATATTTCTAAATTTTTTTTGCGACTTTTTAGGATTGATCGTTCTTTAGCATATTGTTTTATAATTGCAAAAATATTTCGCAACTCCCTCCCACTTGTTTACAGGGTGTTACAGCAGTTTTTGCATTTGTTATTTTATTTTTTTCTAAATTCAATAACTTGCTTTGTTTTGAATAAAAAAATATTCCAAACAGTAATTATGGTGTATATTAGCCTAATTATGCGAATTATAATTAATTTGCACACTACAGTGACGCACTTCCGATTTTGAATGCAAATATTACATAATTGAATATACATCATTTTTCGATATTTCTAAATTTTTTTTGCGACTTTTTAGGATTGATCGTTCTTTAGCATATACAAAATAGACAATATCGATTGCAACACTTGAGTTGCAGTTCACAACATAACTTGTGTATGGAATTGATAGGTTATTGTTTAATTATGAATTCCACCGTGCGCCCGTGTCAGATAGTGGTAGGGCATGAGGGTTCGACCCTCAACCTATATATGTGAGTATTCTCAGCCTGATTTAATGAGAAGGTAAGGTAAAGGACCCAATAGGATAAGCATAGTAAATTGGGCCTAAAACAACGTATTTTATATTTTTCCCATAGATATCCCATGCTGCATGAAATGGAATACATCATTTTTCGATATTTCTAAATTTTTTTTGCGACTTTTTAGGATTGATCGTTCTTTAGCATATTGTTTTATAATTGCAAAAATATTTCGCAACTCCCTCCCACTTGTTTACAGGGTGTTACAGCAGTTTTTGCATTTGTTATTTTATTTTTTTCTAAATTCAATAACTTGCTTTGTTTTGAATAAAAAAATATTCCAAACAGTAATTATGGTGTATATTAGCCTAATTATGCGAATTATAATTAATTTGCACACTACAGTGACGCACTTCCGATTTTGAATGCAAATATTACATAATTGAATATACATCATTTTTCGATATTTCTAAATTTTTTTTGCGACTTTTTAGGATTGATCGTTCTTTAGCATATTGTTTTATAATTGCAAAAATATTTCGCAACTCCCTCCCACTTGTTTACAGGGTGTTACAGCAGTTTTTGCATTTGTTATTTTATTTTTTTCTAAATTCAATAACTTGCTTTGTTTTGAATAAAAAAATATTCCAAACAGTAATTATGGTGTATATTAGCCTAATTATGCGAATTATAATTAATTTGCACACTACAGTGACGCACTTCCGATTTTGAATGCAAATATTACATAATTGAATATACATCATTTTTCGATATTTCTAAATTTTTTTTGCGACTTTTTAGGATTGATCGTTCTTTAGCATATTGTTTTATAATTGCAAAAATATTTCGCAACTCCCTCCCACTTGTTTACAGGGTGTTACAGCAGTTTTTGCATTTGTTATTTTATTTTTTTCTAAATTCAATAACTTGCTTTGTTTTGAATAAAAAAATATTCCAAACAGTAATTATGGTGTATATTAGCCTAATTATGCGAATTATAATTAATTTGCACACTACAGTGACGCACTTCCGATTTTGAATGCAAATATTACATAATTGAATATACATCATTTTTCGATATTTCTAAATTTTTTTTGCGACTTTTTAGGATTGATCGTTCTTTAGCATATTGTTTTATAATTGCAAAAATATTTCGCAACTCCCTCCCACTTGTTTACAGGGTGTTACAGCAGTTTTTGCATTTGTTATTTTATTTTTTTCTAAATTCAATAACTTGCTTTGTTTTGAATAAAAAAATATTCCAAACAGTAATTATGGTGTATATTAGCCTAATTATGCGAATTATAATTAATTTGCACACTACAGTGACGCACTTCCGATTTTGAATGCAAATATTACATAATTGAATATACATCATTTTTCGATATTTCTAAATTTTTTTTGCGACTTTTTAGGATTGATCGTTCTTTAGCATATTGTTTTATAATTGCAAAAATATTTCGCAACTCCCTCCCACTTGTTTACAGGGTGTTACAGCAGTTTTTGCATTTGTTATTTTATTTTTTTCTAAATTCAATAACTTGCTTTGTTTTGAATAAAAAAATATTCCAAACAGTAATTATGGTGTATATTAGCCTAATTATGCGAATTATAATTAATTTGCACACTACAGTGACGCACTTCCGATTTTGAATGCAAATATTACATAATTGAATATACATCATTTTTCGATATTTCTAAATTTTTTTTGCGACTTTTTAGGATTGATCGTTCTTTAGCATATACAAAATAGACAATATCGATTGCAACACTTGAGTTGCAGTTCACAACATAACTTGTGTATGGAATTGATAGGTTATTGTTTAATTATGAATTCCACCGTGCGCCCGTGTCAGATAGTGGTAGGGCATGAGGGTTCGACCCTCAACCTATATATGTGAGTATTCTCAGCCTGATTTAATGAGAAGGTAAGGTAAAGGACCCAATAGGATAAGCATAGTAAATTGGGCCTAAAACAACGTATTTTATATTTTTCCCATAGATATCCCATGCTGCATGAAATGGAATACATCATTTTTCGATATTTCTAAATTTTTTTTGCGACTTTTTAGGATTGATCGTTCTTTAGCATATTGTTTTATAATTGCAAAAATATTTCGCAACTCCCTCCCACTTGTTTACAGGGTGTTACAGCAGTTTTTGCATTTGTTATTTTATTTTTTTCTAAATTCAATAACTTGCTTTGTTTTGAATAAAAAAATATTCCAAACAGTAATTATGGTGTATATTAGCCTAATTATGCGAATTATAATTAATTTGCACACTACAGTGACGCACTTCCGATTTTGAATGCAAATATTACATAATTGAATATACATCATTTTTCGATATTTCTAAATTTTTTTTGCGACTTTTTAGGATTGATCGTTCTTTAGCATATTGTTTTATAATTGCAAAAATATTTCGCAACTCCCTCCCACTTGTTTACAGGGTGTTACAGCAGTTTTTGCATTTGTTATTTTATTTTTTTCTAAATTCAATAACTTGCTTTGTTTTGAATAAAAAAATATTCCAAACAGTAATTATGGTGTATATTAGCCTAATTATGCGAATTATAATTAATTTGCACACTACAGTGACGCACTTCCGATTTTGAATGCAAATATTACATAATTGAATATACATCATTTTTCGATATTTCTAAATTTTTTTTGCGACTTTTTAGGATTGATCGTTCTTTAGCATATTGTTTTATAATTGCAAAAATATTTCGCAACTCCCTCCCACTTGTTTACAGGGTGTTACAGCAGTTTTTGCATTTGTTATTTTATTTTTTTCTAAATTCAATAACTTGCTTTGTTTTGAATAAAAAAATATTCCAAACAGTAATTATGGTGTATATTAGCCTAATTATGCGAATTATAATTAATTTGCACACTACAGTGACGCACTTCCGATTTTGAATGCAAATATTACATAATTGAATATACATCATTTTTCGATATTTCTAAATTTTTTTTGCGACTTTTTAGGATTGATCGTTCTTTAGCATATACAAAATAGACAATATCGATTGCAACACTTGAGTTGCAGTTCACAACATAACTTGTGTATGGAATTGATAGGTTATTGTTTAATTATGAATTCCACCGTGCGCCCGTGTCAGATAGTGGTAGGGCATGAGGGTTCGACCCTCAACCTATATATGTGAGTATTCTCAGCCTGATTTAATGAGAAGGTAAGGTAAAGGACCCAATAGGATAAGCATAGTAAATTGGGCCTAAAACAACGTATTTTATATTTTTCCCATAGATATCCCATGCTGCATGAAATGGAATACATCATTTTTCGATATTTCTAAATTTTTTTTGCGACTTTTTAGGATTGATCGTTCTTTAGCATATTGTTTTATAATTGCAAAAATATTTCGCAACTCCCTCCCACTTGTTTACAGGGTGTTACAGCAGTTTTTGCATTTGTTATTTTATTTTTTTCTAAATTCAATAACTTGCTTTGTTTTGAATAAAAAAATATTCCAAACAGTAATTATGGTGTATATTAGCCTAATTATGCGAATTATAATTAATTTGCACACTACAGTGACGCACTTCCGATTTTGAATGCAAATATTACATAATTGAATATACATCATTTTTCGATATTTCTAAATTTTTTTTGCGACTTTTTAGGATTGATCGTTCTTTAGCATATTGTTTTATAATTGCAAAAATATTTCGCAACTCCCTCCCACTTGTTTACAGGGTGTTACAGCAGTTTTTGCATTTGTTATTTTATTTTTTTCTAAATTCAATAACTTGCTTTGTTTTGAATAAAAAAATATTCCAAACAGTAATTATGGTGTATATTAGCCTAATTATGCGAATTATAATTAATTTGCACACTACAGTGACGCACTTCCGATTTTGAATGCAAATATTACATAATTGAATATACATCATTTTTCGATATTTCTAAATTTTTTTTGCGACTTTTTAGGATTGATCGTTCTTTAGCATATTGTTTTATAATTGCAAAAATATTTCGCAACTCCCTCCCACTTGTTTACAGGGTGTTACAGCAGTTTTTGCATTTGTTATTTTATTTTTTTCTAAATTCAATAACTTGCTTTGTTTTGAATAAAAAAATATTCCAAACAGTAATTATGGTGTATATTAGCCTAATTATGCGAATTATAATTAATTTGCACACTACAGTGACGCACTTCCGATTTTGAATGCAAATATTACATAATTGAATATACATCATTTTTCGATATTTCTAAATTTTTTTTGCGACTTTTTAGGATTGATCGTTCTTTAGCATATTGTTTTATAATTGCAAAAATATTTCGCAACTCCCTCCCACTTGTTTACAGGGTGTTACAGCAGTTTTTGCATTTGTTATTTTATTTTTTTCTAAATTCAATAACTTGCTTTGTTTTGAATAAAAAAATATTCCAAACAGTAATTATGGTGTATATTAGCCTAATTATGCGAATTATAATTAATTTGCACACTACAGTGACGCACTTCCGATTTTGAATGCAAATATTACATAATTGAATATACATCATTTTTCGATATTTCTAAATTTTTTTTGCGACTTTTTAGGATTGATCGTTCTTTAGCATATACAAAATAGACAATATCGATTGCAACACTTGAGTTGCAGTTCACAACATAACTTGTGTATGGAATTGATAGGTTATTGTTTAATTATGAATTCCACCGTGCGCCCGTGTCAGATAGTGGTAGGGCATGAGGGTTCGACCCTCAACCTATATATGTGAGTATTCTCAGCCTGATTTAATGAGAAGGTAAGGTAAAGGACCCAATAGGATAAGCATAGTAAATTGGGCCTAAAACAACGTATTTTATATTTTTCCCATAGATATCCCATGCTGCATGAAATGGAATACATCATTTTTCGATATTTCTAAATTTTTTTTGCGACTTTTTAGGATTGATCGTTCTTTAGCATATTGTTTTATAATTGCAAAAATATTTCGCAACTCCCTCCCACTTGTTTACAGGGTGTTACAGCAGTTTTTGCATTTGTTATTTTATTTTTTTCTAAATTCAATAACTTGCTTTGTTTTGAATAAAAAAATATTCCAAACAGTAATTATGGTGTATATTAGCCTAATTATGCGAATTATAATTAATTTGCACACTACAGTGACGCACTTCCGATTTTGAATGCAAATATTACATAATTGAATATACATCATTTTTCGATATTTCTAAATTTTTTTTGCGACTTTTTAGGATTGATCGTTCTTTAGCATATTGTTTTATAATTGCAAAAATATTTCGCAACTCCCTCCCACTTGTTTACAGGGTGTTACAGCAGTTTTTGCATTTGTTATTTTATTTTTTTCTAAATTCAATAACTTGCTTTGTTTTGAATAAAAAAATATTCCAAACAGTAATTATGGTGTATATTAGCCTAATTATGCGAATTATAATTAATTTGCACACTACAGTGACGCACTTCCGATTTTGAATGCAAATATTACATAATTGAATATACATCATTTTTCGATATTTCTAAATTTTTTTTGCGACTTTTTAGGATTGATCGTTCTTTAGCATATTGTTTTATAATTGCAAAAATATTTCGCAACTCCCTCCCACTTGTTTACAGGGTGTTACAGCAGTTTTTGCATTTGTTATTTTATTTTTTTCTAAATTCAATAACTTGCTTTGTTTTGAATAAAAAAATATTCCAAACAGTAATTATGGTGTATATTAGCCTAATTATGCGAATTATAATTAATTTGCACACTACAGTGACGCACTTCCGATTTTGAATGCAAATATTACATAATTGAATATACATCATTTTTCGATATTTCTAAATTTTTTTTGCGACTTTTTAGGATTGATCGTTCTTTAGCATATACAAAATAGACAATATCGATTGCAACACTTGAGTTGCAGTTCACAACATAACTTGTGTATGGAATTGATAGGTTATTGTTTAATTATGAATTCCACCGTGCGCCCGTGTCAGATAGTGGTAGGGCATGAGGGTTCGACCCTCAACCTATATATGTGAGTATTCTCAGCCTGATTTAATGAGAAGGTAAGGTAAAGGACCCAATAGGATAAGCATAGTAAATTGGGCCTAAAACAACGTATTTTATATTTTTCCCATAGATATCCCATGCTGCATGAAATGGAATACATCATTTTTCGATATTTCTAAATTTTTTTTGCGACTTTTTAGGATTGATCGTTCTTTAGCATATTGTTTTATAATTGCAAAAATATTTCGCAACTCCCTCCCACTTGTTTACAGGGTGTTACAGCAGTTTTTGCATTTGTTATTTTATTTTTTTCTAAATTCAATAACTTGCTTTGTTTTGAATAAAAAAATATTCCAAACAGTAATTATGGTGTATATTAGCCTAATTATGCGAATTATAATTAATTTGCACACTACAGTGACGCACTTCCGATTTTGAATGCAAATATTACATAATTGAATATACATCATTTTTCGATATTTCTAAATTTTTTTTGCGACTTTTTAGGATTGATCGTTCTTTAGCATATTGTTTTATAATTGCAAAAATATTTCGCAACTCCCTCCCACTTGTTTACAGGGTGTTACAGCAGTTTTTGCATTTGTTATTTTATTTTTTTCTAAATTCAATAACTTGCTTTGTTTTGAATAAAAAAATATTCCAAACAGTAATTATGGTGTATATTAGCCTAATTATGCGAATTATAATTAATTTGCACACTACAGTGACGCACTTCCGATTTTGAATGCAAATATTACATAATTGAATATACATCATTTTTCGATATTTCTAAATTTTTTTTGCGACTTTTTAGGATTGATCGTTCTTTAGCATATTGTTTTATAATTGCAAAAATATTTCGCAACTCCCTCCCACTTGTTTACAGGGTGTTACAGCAGTTTTTGCATTTGTTATTTTATTTTTTTCTAAATTCAATAACTTGCTTTGTTTTGAATAAAAAAATATTCCAAACAGTAATTATGGTGTATATTAGCCTAATTATGCGAATTATAATTAATTTGCACACTACAGTGACGCACTTCCGATTTTGAATGCAAATATTACATAATTGAATATACATCATTTTTCGATATTTCTAAATTTTTTTTGCGACTTTTTAGGATTGATCGTTCTTTAGCATATTGTTTTATAATTGCAAAAATATTTCGCAACTCCCTCCCACTTGTTTACAGGGTGTTACAGCAGTTTTTGCATTTGTTATTTTATTTTTTTCTAAATTCAATAACTTGCTTTGTTTTGAATAAAAAAATATTCCAAACAGTAATTATGGTGTATATTAGCCTAATTATGCGAATTATAATTAATTTGCACACTACAGTGACGCACTTCCGATTTTGAATGCAAATATTACATAATTGAATATACATCATTTTTCGATATTTCTAAATTTTTTTTGCGACTTTTTAGGATTGATCGTTCTTTAGCATATTGTTTTATAATTGCAAAAATATTTCGCAACTCCCTCCCACTTGTTTACAGGGTGTTACAGCAGTTTTTGCATTTGTTATTTTATTTTTTTCTAAATTCAATAACTTGCTTTGTTTTGAATAAAAAAATATTCCAAACAGTAATTATGGTGTATATTAGCCTAATTATGCGAATTATAATTAATTTGCACACTACAGTGACGCACTTCCGATTTTGAATGCAAATATTACATAATTGAATATACATCATTTTTCGATATTTCTAAATTTTTTTTGCGACTTTTTAGGATTGATCGTTCTTTAGCATATACAAAATAGACAATATCGATTGCAACACTTGAGTTGCAGTTCACAACATAACTTGTGTATGGAATTGATAGGTTATTGTTTAATTATGAATTCCACCGTGCGCCCGTGTCAGATAGTGGTAGGGCATGAGGGTTCGACCCTCAACCTATATATGTGAGTATTCTCAGCCTGATTTAATGAGAAGGTAAGGTAAAGGACCCAATAGGATAAGCATAGTAAATTGGGCCTAAAACAACGTATTTTATATTTTTCCCATAGATATCCCATGCTGCATGAAATGGAATACATCATTTTTCGATATTTCTAAATTTTTTTTGCGACTTTTTAGGATTGATCGTTCTTTAGCATATTGTTTTATAATTGCAAAAATATTTCGCAACTCCCTCCCACTTGTTTACAGGGTGTTACAGCAGTTTTTGCATTTGTTATTTTATTTTTTTCTAAATTCAATAACTTGCTTTGTTTTGAATAAAAAAATATTCCAAACAGTAATTATGGTGTATATTAGCCTAATTATGCGAATTATAATTAATTTGCACACTACAGTGACGCACTTCCGATTTTGAATGCAAATATTACATAATTGAATATACATCATTTTTCGATA